>VDFB02327434.1:0-22879 GCA_007258455.2 Sequoia sempervirens
AGGATGTGACATAATCAATGAGCATGAAGTCCACAAATTACTATAACAAATCCCAATTGAACATACCAAAGGATTAGGATATGAAGATCCTTTCCCCCCACACCTTCCAAGGAAATAAGTGTCCTCCTTCATAATGATCAACCAATACTTCACAAGGATGATAGGATCATCTTAGGTCCTTCTACTTCAAACAAACTTCAACAACTCACCCAATCAAGCAAGAAATCCAAGCCTTATAGAGTCAAAGAATTTCCATTTTTGCACGCTAAAATAGAATTTGAACTGCAAATGGAATAACTTCTCCATTTAGGATTGATTTACTTGCCTCCCATCAAAGAAAACAAAAAGGGTAAGAGTACAAACATGAATAATTATACTATTGTGAATTTCATTGAACATTTGGCCATCTTACTGATGAGTGTTGTGCCTTAAAAGGACTCACTAGAAAATTTGGAACAATTCCATTGGATTGTGATTAGATAATCCCTTGACAACTAATTTCTTTGCTCCTTGCCATGTGATAGTTGTACGCTCAGTATTGCATGTTTTACATTTATTGCAAATCATTTCTATATTACAATGACCCTAGTCTCATCACCCATCTTGGCTCATCCTTATCCTACACTTAGTGGGGGAAAGGAGTTAGTAAGCCTTGTCCTAGTACAACACTTGTTGTTGTCCCTTTGGCTAGTTTCACATATGATGAACAAGATTGGGATGTAGACGACCTACTATAGGTTGACTCACATGTTCCTTACTAGTATTTTTTTGTTTCCTTTTCATGTTATTTTTGTGTGATTGCATGTGCATAATGTGATCCTCCATATCATTCTGTTTGACATGTTTTTATGTTCATTCTTCTATTTGTATCTACATTCTTCTATATGTCATAAACTCTTTATCTTTTCTTTTGTCTTGTGTTTCCTTTTGGGAATGATGCAAGGTGTTGAGACATTTAGGTCTCTTGTATGTTGACCCAAAAGCTTTTCTTTGTTTTCACTCTTTATGTTTCATTCTTCTAGTTCTATGAGTATTTAGGGAATGATGATGTTTATGAGTTCTATAATAACATTTTAGTAAAGACATACACTGACCCAAAATCTATGGATCCCTTTTGTGTTTGGGATTTTATTTGGGGGAAACCCCTTTTTCATGACATAGCTTCATTTGGAAACATATGCTTGACATAGGGCTTTCTAAGTAAGCTCTCATGTCTTCTTTATTGTTTAACATTTATCATTTTCTACTTTAAAGTAATTTCTCACAACATAGTGTTTAGAAATTTCTTTAAAGTGGGGGCATACATTGGCATTATTATTTTGACATTTTGGCTATAACTTATGTTTCATAGTGCGGTATTCTTACTTCATGCAATATGTCTTCTTCTTGGTGGTGTCATTAGGTTTGATGTCCTTCAATATTGCGACCTTTCTGAGCACATGGCATTCCTCTTAGTAGTGATCCTACACATTGCATTCCCTAAGTTGTGAATCTTTTATCCTTGATTTGTCCTCTCTTGGAGACATTAGGCACGATGTTCCCTAAGATGAGACCTTACATGAACTAAGCAAGACCCCTTTGAACATGTCTTATCCTATTTGCATGTTTGTTCAAGTGGTTAGAATAACGCAGCTTGCTAGCCTTGTGAAGCTCAAAGTTACAACATTTTTCATGGCCACCAAGCATAACACACCTTGCTTGCTAGTAGGGCCATGTTTCTCCATAAGTGCTTATCATAACACAACTTGCTAGCCTTATGAAGCTCAAAGTTCATATTGTGTGGCACATTATCAAAGTTATCAAGAGGTATAACTTCAGTATGGTTAGTTCAATGGGAGCCTAATAAGACTCTCTCATTGGCCACTTCTGGGGGCTCACCTAGTGGAAAAAATATTTCACTAGCCCATGTGAGCACACATTGTTGTTTGTATAGTAGACAGTGGGTTTCACTTGTAAATATTTTTGGACAAATAGCTAAAGCTTGATCCACATCGAGTTGGACAAATAGTCGAGGCTTGATCCACCCCCTTTTTGTTTTTGTTTTTCCTTTCTTTTAATCTTTGACATTGCGTGTTCGAGTATCTTGTTTTGATGCTTCATACATCTTGCGTGCATTCTTTTGTGTTTATGTTGGCTGCCATGGGATCTTGGTCCTAGGGGCTTGGCCACCTCCTTGATCTTTATCATCCTATCTCACTAACATTTTTACATTTGGACCTCCGCTTGGTGCATATTTGTCTACTTTAGCATGAGTTTGATGCAAGGTCATCCTATCACTAATGTGGGGGCTAAATGTAGTGTAGAAAAATGTAATCCTTTACATTTTTACACTTTGTTTGGGCCCTCTTAATTAAAACGGACTTAATTATGCCTTAACAAGCCCTATGTTAAATCTACAAGCCTAATAAATTACATTTTCTAAAAGGGAAACCCAACAATAATTAATGCCAACACATAGCACTTTACCTTGAGCAATGTGTGTTCCAAGACTAGGAACTTAGGACCCATTTTCCCATGGGAAAATGGGTCCACCCGAGGCCTTTGAACCTGAATTTGAACCTGAATTTAAAATATGTTTTTGGCAGTATTTTAACATCTTTGAATTCAAATTTTGATGTCGATTTGTAATGTTTAATTTCTGGGAAATTAAGGATACATATCTATAAATACAAGGTTATTTCATCATTCAAATCCTAGAGAGAGAAAATCAAGCTAAGTTTTGGAGAGCAATTTCACAAGAGAAAAGTTTATGATCAAGGGCATTCAAGAGTAGATTTATCAGTGTTTTATTGTAACAATCAAGATCTCAAGCATCATGTCAAAGTATTAAGCATCATGCATGTTTTTGAAGCTAACATTGTGATGTAGGTTTCAAATATTCAAGCAAGCATTCAAAGTCATATTTCAAGCATCAAGATCCACATCCATTGAAGCCATTTCATGCAAGATCAAGATCAATATTATAAAATTCCAAAGGTTTATTCAAGGGTTTGGTGAGATACAACATAGCATTTTTCATTCATCATTCCTTTCAAATTTCATTAATTCAATTCAAGGTTTAATTATCCAAATAGGTTTTGACCAAGGCAAACCCCCATTCAACAATTTTTTTTCTCTCTTGTGTTTTTGTTGTAGATCTTAGGTTAAAGAAGGACTGAAGATATTTTGAAGAGCAAGATTGGAAAAGTTGTCAAATTTGTCATCAAATCAGAGAAACTCACCTGCAGATCTAATTTATGACTTTCCAACATTGAAACCTAGATCAAGCACAAGCTACAGATTGACATTAGAAGCTCTGGAAAGGTTTGAAATCCCTAACAAAAGACCCATTTGCCCATGGGCGAATGAGTCCTAGTTTGCCTCCCAAAACTGCCTTTTGGTGACTAGTGCACATCACTCAAACCTTCTCAAATCTGAACAAAGTTTTTTGTTTCTATTACTATTGAGCTTTAAATTGTTGTTTCAAGTTTGAATGAGCACAATTGAGTAGATTTTCTATTTTTAGTTTTTCTCCCAAAAGTATTGTTCAGGCTGATACCCTCATCCTCAGTCATAAGGAAATCAGTAGATTCCCTCATTGAGTTGACTCACCTAAGGGTTGTAAGTGAATTCGTTGTGTGGATCTCATTTCCTAATGAAAATAGGAAGATAGGTCCATCATACCCCCATTTCCCCCAATTCCATTTTGCTGAACCTATTTTTCTATGTTTTAGTGTGTACTTGTTCTATTCTTTTAAAAAATACCAACCCACCTTTTGATTTAGTTTTATGCTCAAGAAAAACATGGTATCCCAACAGTTAGCCTTGGACCTACAAGTACAAGGTCATGTCAATGCCAAGAGAAAAAAAATACTTTGGTAAAATGGCTGATGAGTTTATTTTTTCAATTTTTTTTGTGAAATTAAATTCTATTATAGATGATGATGTCTAGTTTTCAAATATGTATTTTTTTATGATTGGATTGTTTTTCTATTTTTGTAATTAATTTATGAGGAAATTGGTCCATAAACTTGAAATGTCAAGTTTTCATATTTTTTAATAACTTTTAATTTTTTAAGTTTCTTGTAAAAGAGTACATGACATCAATCTATACATAATTATTTACACAATGAAAAATAAATAAAAAAATTATTATTTTGTCTCAAATTATGGTGGTCATACACGAGGGATTTTCAAAGCAACAATTAGGGCTAATAAAAAATTAATTTTAAATTTTTTGAAAAAAAATTAAAAAATTATCCTCATCAATATTCAACATAATACACATCTTTCCCAAAAAAAATTAGAAAAATGTTTTATTTATGTCAAATTATGGTGTATGGTCATAAAAAGTGACTTTTAAAAAGTGGTTTTTATACATGCCTATTAAAATTAATTTTTATCGTTTGGGTATTAGAATAAATTACATTAAAAAAAAAGAAAAGAAAAAAAAATTACATTTTTGAAAACTAGATGTAAAATACTACATTTCATATTAGTGGACTTTTTAAAGACTCTATGTGTAAGTGCTTCAATTTTTTAGTCCAATTGTGACAAATTTTGAAAATCAAGAAACACACTTCCACTTTTTGAACTTTTTGTGGACCCAACTTACCCTAAATACTACCACTCAATGCATACCCAAAAAATAGAATAAAAACATTTAAACTTCAAAGTCAATTTAAAAGGAGAATAATATCATAATAATGTTTTAAATACCTATTTGAACAAAGAAATAATGGAATAAAATTTTGATATAAATAACTCCTCTTTTTCTATGACTTAACATTTTGTTTCAAATTGAAACCAAATCAAATAGTTAAATAATTAGAAATGTATACTTATTTATATATATGTATATGCATGTATGTATGCATTTGTTATATATATAATTATGAAAGGTAATGATTTTTATGCATTTTAAATAAAATTAATTTTAGGAGAATAAATATTAATAGATCAATTTTTTTAAACATAAAATATTTAAGTTATATTATTGTAATGGCGAAATTTGTATACTTATATCAAGTTTTATTTAGTCTTGGAGTTATTTTAAAATAATTTTTATATGTGATTACATAGTAATATGTGGCTTAGTTTTGTATTATGTTTGCTTCACCTTCTCAATTTTTAACCACCATTATTTACTCTTCCTTACATGGATCCCTATATACCAATCCTTACCCTTGTTCTATCCACATTTATTCTCATGTACATTATCATCATTTACTAGCCCAAATTTTGATACATTCATATCTCATCCCTATATTCCATATCCCTTGGATCATTTTTGTGGTGCGAATGTGACTCATAAATCAAAATGAAAATTAAAATTACTCAGTCCTACCCTTTTCTCATATCTATTAGGATACAAATCAATATATTTTTAAGCAACCAATTATTATGTTTTTGTATTTAAAGATATTAATGTAATCATTAATCAAATATCTTACCATCTTTGAAAATCCTAAGAATTCAAGGAACTTTTAAAACATAAATATTTTAGTTTGGAGCTTTAAAAGGAAGTAATACTTACATTAGAACCATCATATAGATCATGTGCATGCTTCCTTGTTATTTTGCAATCATTTCACAATCATAAAGTTGATGTTTGAAGGGGGTTGACCAAAGAGAACTTGATCATCTCCCCAAGATATTTTAAATGTTGCCAATCTTTAACAATGAACGCAGAGTAAAGAATTTGGTGATAAGGAGCATAAGTGTACGTTGTGTCATATTAGATCTATGGAATACATCAAATCTACACAACACAAAATCAACCCAAAGACATGAGATCAACTTAACATAAATTTCCAAGCCTTCACAAAACTTAGAGATATTTTAGACTTCAAAGTTATCAATTTTCCAAACCAAATCAAACTTATTCAACAAGATACTAACATTCATACCCTATCATCAAACCATGAAATAAGTACACTCCTCCTTCGCCATTTATTTAAAAAAATATTAATTTCAATTATTATACTTTAAAAGATATTTTCCTTTACAATTGTATTAAAATTGCTTTTATTTTAAATTATAGTAAATTATATGTTAAATAATTTTTTTTTTTAAATATCAAATTTAATAACATAAGCAACAAATATCATAAAAGTCATAACTATTACTATAAAAAAAAATGTTTGGTTTACCAAAAATATGTGAAAGTTTAACTTTTGTTGAGTGTAAGAGTGCCTATCATGTAAGACAAGACTGAATTTCAATTCCACGTAATAAAATGTAAAATGCAATAGAGAAACATATGCTCTAAAATAAAAGTACTATAAATTTAAATATTAAATATCAAAGTTAAGTCACTATGTAGAAAAACAAAATCCACCATTCATAACGTTAGGAACTTGCACTTACCCTAATTTTATTAGTGCAGAGTAGATCTGATGAAGAGCCGGTGTTTGACATTTATTTCTACCTGCTCAATATGTAAGAAGCATGCGGTCGTTGTAGTATAGTGGTAAGTATTCCCGCCTGTCACGCGGGTGACCCGGGTTCGATCCCCGGCAACGGCGATCGAGAAACTTTTCTTACTTTCTATTTTTTTTTGTCCGCTCAGAGATGTCGGATAGCCTCGCTGAATTGAATTTAGCAACAAGATCATTTCAGTTTGTAGTTAGGGGTGTAAAGACTGTTAAGGTATTTACAATCTTAACAATATATGAGTAAAAGCGCTTTTGGAGAATCTATTTGAAGCGGTTGAAATTGTTCATCATAATCAGGGCCTCTGAATTCACAAGTAGAAAACCCATTCCTGCATCAGATTAAGCATAACAGAAAAATGAACTTATACTTGTTTTGCCTTTTAACAGACGTTGCATTGTGTGATGGGATGGCAGACAATATTTTTTAACTATTTTTTGAGCCAATATAAGATTTTTGGATTGAATTTTATAAACTGTGTTGAAAAACATTTGTGGAATAATGTTAAAGAGGTAGGGCTGGGGCATAGCTTAAAATTGATGGTCAACTTTATTTGTCATGAAAAATTTCGGTCATGGTTATTCATTCACATTTGTTTTTAGGGCTTTGGTCCACCATAGTTTATATGTTTTTATTCGTGTCATTTTCTTGTCATTTTCACCTTTGTTTCATAATGCTTTTAATGTAGGAGTTCAGATTTATGATAATTTTTAGTTTCTCTTATAATTGAGTGAATTTTTTCTTATCTAATGGTTGTCAGTCACAATGGCATAACATTTGATGCTAGGTCAATAGTTTGGAAACACATGAAAATGGTTCTAAAATTCTTACGCAAGATGTTAACGAAAGGGTTCACAAGGTAACTCTTTTACATTTGATATTGCTTTCCATGCTCACAAATTTGACTATTCATGCAAATGGCTTGAAAACTATTCTCTTGTTGGATATTTTGTTGGTAGAATTCCCTCTAAAGACATATGAAGGAGTTGGGTCAACTCCACATTGGTGGTCCCTCATGGGATTCATGTGGAGGCTATCCAAAACCTTACTAAGGGCTTCTTTCTTTTTTGTTACATTGAAGTTAAGTTTGCTAAAGCCATTTTTGAGCATGGATCTTGGTACATCTACACATCCTTATTAGTTTTTTCCCCTTGGACTCAAGACTTTGTTGTCTATGAGGAACACTCCCTTCAAGTCTCTTTGTGGGTCAAAATGCCCAATCTCCCCTTACCATTATTGTCTTTTCTAGACTATGTTGTAGGCTCACTAGGGCATGTTTATTCATGTTGAAACAAGAATGATTCCTTTTCTACTCACCCCTAGAAAAGAGTTTGCATTGAGATTGACCTACTAAAAAGACTCAAGGAATTCATAGAAAATTAAATAGGAGCCCAGAGTCTCACTCAAAGGGTCATGTATCTTAACTTACCTAACACTTACCAGTAGAGTCAATCTTCAGATAATAAAATTTCATATTTCCATTTGGTTATCCAACATCCCAAGCCTCCACCCAAGCAACCTACTAGAAATTCTCCTAAAAGATGAGGATGGTTGGGCCACTATGAAAAATAGAAAGAATACTCATAATTCTAGAGCTCAAGATGCTTGTTCTCAATAGTTAGTTGTGGGGTCTAAAGTTTCAAATCCTAAAAAGGTGAAGGAGGTGGTTGTGTTACAACTCATAAGGGAGTCAACATACGTGGTTAATAATCCTCAATTTAACAAAAAAACAATCCCTACAAGTTTTCTTTTCTCTCAACCAATTACTTTTCCACAATTTCCTTTGGTCTCTTATCACTCTTGTAGTCCAACTCATGAGTTTGAAGAGGGTGGCTTTGTGCCAAATATGCAAAAGAAATTTGTTGGATTTAAATCCTCATAGTTTATTAAATTCATAGAGAAGCATTTTTTGAAGAATAACTATGGAGTTCTTAATAAACTCAATGGTGACATGACACGTGATGTCCAACTTCCATAAATTTTATTTCATGGAATTTTTGGGGTCTTAATGACCCTAGAAGAAAATACATCGCACAAAATGTTTCATAGATATTTTCCAAACTTGATGTCTTTTTCTTACAAGAGTTACATATTTTAGATTTCATGATTTCTATTGTTTGTCATGTTGTATGGCAAAAAAATCAATTTTTATATAGTGATCATGAGGCAAGCTACAAAAGAGTTTCCATTTTTATTTTTTGTAGGTGGCAACAACATATAGTGGATCATGGATATCACCCCACCAATTGTGCTTTGTGGATCCTCTTTATTGTCAATAACCACTTCATTGGGGTTATTAATATTTATGCTTTGAATGATGCTATTGAAAGATCCCATCTCTTGTGATGGATTGTGAAGTCTATTCCCATTACTTTGTAGATCGTGTGTGGGGAATTTCATATGGTTGAGTTGGCTTATGATAAATGTGGCAACCTACGTATGAGATGGATAACGAATGAAAAATATATTTGATATTACATGCACAATAAATTAGGTATTTCTATCCAAATGTTGGCCACTATCATTTTAATTGCCCCTAATATAGATGAATAAAAGTGTGGTCAATTATGGAGAGAATTCTCTAATGTTCTAATAGGGCCATTTGTTATCAGAACACAACACATATTTTCCTTTGTCATTTTTTTCAATTATTGGTAGTGTATTTGTTAGATATTGTCCTTTCATCTTATTTTTGGATTCATTTTTTTATTAAGTGGCAAGTTGTAGTGTCCAAGGAAACAACCATAATGTAATTGAAATATGGGGAAAGATAGGTGGGTTACCAAAATGGGATTGATGAACCACTCAGGGACTATTTCTCCTTCTATTTCATTAGGAAATGAGATCCCCACCTCAATTTGACTAACAACCCTTAGGTGAGTCAAATTGAGGTGAGAATTTGTAGATTTCCCTTTTTAGTTAGGACGGGAGTCCTGGTCAAACAACACTTTGGGGAGAAAACTAAAAAATAGCAAATCAACACCAAAATGAAATCTATAACTTGGATCTTGTAGATTAAGATCAATACTAACAGAACCAAAAAACAAAATGCAGATCAGGGAGGGGTAGATTTGAATGTACCTTTCACCAAAAGTCAATTTATGAAGCTAATCTAGGAATCATTTTCCCAAGGGCGAATGGGTCCTAAGTTAGGGTTTTTCTGCAACTTTTGGGACCCTCTACTATAGATCTGAACCTTCTAATTTTCCCAAGTTTCAAGTTCAAAAAGCTGGAAATAAATTCTGCAAGTGAGTTTCTGTGAGATGAAAAATTTTATGACAACTTTTGCAACTTTGGCAAGTTCTCCATTTTTCTCTTCAAGAGATCTTCAAAATTTCTTCCACCTAAATCTACAAACACAAATCAAGAGGGAAAAATGTTTTTTTTTGGTGAATGGGGGTTTTCCTTGGTCAAACACCTTACAACACTAAAATAAGGCACAATTAAGTCCAAATTAACTAGGAGGGCCTAAACAAGTGAAAATGTAAAAGGGATACATTTTTCTACACTAGAATAATTTTACCTCATGTCTTTGTTGAGTCATCATTCCACTTTGATCTGTATTCAATGCTTTTAGAATCTTGATTCACATCCTCATCATAAGATTGGCTAGATCAAATGGTGAAATTGTTCCATCAAATGGACTACTCATTTCTTTTGCATATATAGTTTTCAGCGCATGTTGTTCTACCTCTCTTATGAGGCCACCACCTTGGATATCTATCATGCCAACAATAAGTTGGAGGCACTTATATTTTCTTCTACTACAAGTACATGTTGTCAAGGTCCACCAAGTTATTTTTTGTTGATAATCATATAGCCCAAGGAACTCAAATCAAGGCCCATTTCCATTGGCTTAAAATTAGGGATAAAGTTTCTAAGATTTTTTTTCTATCCATTCAAACTTGTTAGGTTCCTCAAAAGATTAAAACTATCAAAGAGTGTTGGTAGGTCTTCTTTGAGCTTTCCAGTATCCTCTAAGATTTTGTTTGATATTACTAGCAAGTTTTTCAGGCTCAATAGCCTTCTTTGAAGTTGGTCAATCCCTCAAGTTGAGTGTAAGAGTGATACTCTATAGGATCTTGATTGCGTAAGTGGGCCCTATATGACCAAATGACCACTTTAGAAGATCTCAAAGAAGTGGATTTTTCAAAGGTTAAAGTGAAATATCTTGGATTAGATGAATTTCCTTATGAATTTGTAAATCCTTATAGAGAAAAATTGGCCTTAACCTTTTTCAGGTCTACTTAGAAGTTGTTAGTATGGGATTTTTAGGTGCTATTATAAGTAGACAATATCAAACTCATATCTAAGGCAAGAAATCTTACAAAAAAATTCAATTGGGAATCAATCATGTTGTTGAATACTCTAGACAAGATCATAAGCAAAGCTCTTGCACTCTAGAATTTCCACTTGCTTCCCCTTATTGTTTGGCTTGAGAAAAATATTATTTTCAAGAGTAGATATATTTTGGATAAAATTATTGCTATATGAGAAGGTATGGAACGAGATCACAACCCTCAACAACAAACCATTTTTTTATTAAGATTGACTTTACTAAGGTGTATGATAATAACGAAAGGCTATTTATTGATGCATGAGCATATAGTGGTGTAGGGGCAATCTTGCATCACCCAAAAATTGTATTTCCTTATTTTATTTTATTTTTTTGAGTCCCACGATGGCACTTAAAGGGTGTGAGGAAGTTAGAAGTCAGAAAAGATAAAAATAGTCACTATTTTTAGTAAGTTTTCCTAATTGGGATCATATGGACATAAAAAATTACCCCAAGGAGTAGAATTGAAAGACCTATCCAATGGAAAAAGAATCATCTCAATATCCTATGTTGTTTGGGAGATATTAAAATTTTTGTCTCGAGAAATTTCTCCAATACAATTTCAAAATCTAGTTTGGAAACCTTAAAAGCCTCAAAATAGCTCAAAAGATGGACAATTTTAGTTTTGTCTATCTCATTGAGAGCTTTTCAACAATATGTTATAATAGCCAATTGGAAATCTGAATCAAAAGTTATGGCTTCGGGAAGTTATGCCACCAAAAGTGAATTTCGATAAATATCTTCTTGGGTAGGAAAAATGAAGGGTTGGACTTTTGGGTGCCCAAACAAAGAGGGAAATTACACTTTCTAAAACATTCTAGGGAAACTATTGGTACAAAATAAAGGGGTTAATGGAGGTTACAGGAGGTGGCTCCATTAATGCAGATTATGACTCTGAATAATAGATTTTCTTTACAAAAGTGATTTTGATGTAATGAATAAAGCCCATGTGGCCATAGCATTGTAATTTCTAAATCTATAATTCATATTTTTGAATTAATCAAAAGTGGGTTGTTTTCTATCTTGCATTTTTTGTGTTGATATTTGTTGTTGTGTTATGTGTAAGTTTTGGGTAGTGTAGCCCCATCAAGTGGTGTTAGAGAAGGTTTTCCTGAGTGTGTAAAAAAATTGCTAAACACGAGGCAATTTACACCAAGACTTGTGGTTGTGGGTTTTTGAGAAAAGTGATCAAAATGCCTCCATGTTGAAACTGTGGTAGTGGAAGAAATATTATTGTACCAAGAGAGGGTTTTAGAGCCTTGTAGAGACAAGTTCTTGAGCATTGCAAGATGATTTGTGTAGAGGGTTTGAGCTAAGAAGAGGAGATGAAAGTGAAGATGAAGCTAAAAATGAAGAACAATTCGAAGAAGAACAAGATGCAGTAGATCCTAATAAAGTGGGATTATTTAAGGACATCTCCAAGATTGGAAAAGGGTCAAAGATTGATGTTTCTACATTTTCTAGAAATCTTAACCTAGAAGATTTGATTGATTGAATCAACGATTGGGAGGAGTACTTTGAGTATGAGGAGGTAGAAGATCCTAAGAGGGTTGAATTTGCAAAGACCAAACTAAGGGGTCATGTGAATATTTGGTGGAAAGAGGCAGAATTAGAAACAAATTGAAGAGGGAAAGAGAAAATAACAAGATGGGATTGGATGGTAGACAAATTAAAAATACAATTCATTCCTATGAACTATGAGATAGATTTGTTGAAGAAGATGCTAGGGTTGAAACAAGCGGGAAAACATGTCAAGGAGTATATAGAAGAATTCTATTGAGTCTTGATTAGAATAGGCCATTTTGAGGCCAAAAAAGAGAAAGTTTCCTATTACATTAATGGGTTGAATTTGAGTATTCAAGAAGAGTTGAGTCTCGTAAGAATATCTACCATTGGAGATGCATATCAATTTTCTTTGAAGGTAGAAGAAAATTTGAACAAAAGTTTTGAAAACAAGCAAAGAGGTGGAGTTCGTGGTGGAAAGAGTAGTGGACAATAATATGGAGGCCGAAGTGAAGATAAAAAGAAAGGTGAAGGATCTAGTAGTAGTCAAAACCAAAAAAGAGATAGAACCTATTGTCCTCATGATCAAAGTAATGGAGATTAAAGAGGAAGAGGAAGATCTGGACGAGAATCAAGAAGAGGAGGCTTTCACAAAACCTATTTCCTATGCGGAGAATGACAGAGAATTTGAGTTTCCTCAACATCAAGGGAGGACAAATAGAATACCTAAGGGTAATGCATAAGTTGCACATGTAGATGAAGATGCCAAGTATAAATGCATTATGAGGATGTAGAAATAGGAGAGGTTTTTATTACTAGAAGATCCTTGCTGAATAAGGAGAAAGAACCGACTCAAAAGAATCTATTTCACACAAGTTGTAAGTGTGAAGGTGAAGTTTGCAATGTGATTATTGATGGAGATAGTATTGATAACCTTGTTTCAAAAGAGATGGTTAATAAGTTGTAGTTGGAGAGAAGAAGGTGTCCAAATCCATATCGGATTACGTAGATTGCTTCGTTGCAGAAGGACCATAAAGCTTTGGTCAATGAACAATGTCTGGTAAAGTTCAAGGTTGGAAATTATCATGATGAGGTGCTGAGTTTTATGCCTATGGATGTTTGTCATATGTTGTTAGGGATATCATGGTAATTGGATCAGTAGTCAGTACATGATGGACATGCAAACATCTACTCTTTGACAAAGGATGGAGTTTTTTATACCAGTGTTGAAGCCCCTAAAAGAGGTAGAGGAAAAGGTATGCAGTAATGCTAGAATTTGTTTAGTTGATGGAAGAAATATTTTAGAAGGTATGAAGCATGAACATATGTGCTATGCTTTGATTCCTAGAGTTGATAAAGAAGATGATAAAGAGATGCCTATAGAGGTTTCAGATTTATTGGATGAGTTTCAAGATATTGTATCTAATAATGTCCTAAGGGTTTGACTCCAGTGAGAAATATTGGTCATCAAATGGACCTAATTCTTGGAGCCAGTTTTCCAAATAAGGAAATACATTGAATGACTCCAATAGAGAATGGAGAGTTGAAAAAACAAGTGCCAAAGCTATTGCAAAAGGGATTGATTTAAGAGAGTTTGAGTCCATGTGCAGTACCTGTAGTACTAGCACCAAAAAGGGTGGTATGGAGGATGTGTATAGACTCGAGCCATCAACAATATTACTATCAAGTATAGATTCCCTTGTCGAGGATGGATGATATTATGGATTGGTTGAGTGGATTTGAGTACTTCAGAGGATAGATTTGAAGAGCGGATATCACTAGATCCGGATTAGATAAGGAGATGAATGGAAGATATCCTTCAAAACCAAGGAGGGATTGTATGAGTGGTTAGTCATTCCTTTTGAACCAATACATGAGAACGTTTATGTATTATGAATGAGGTATTGAAAGAATTTTTAGGAAAATTTGTTATTATTTATTTGGATACATGATATTTTATTTTCAAGAAGCATCGAGGACCACCCAATACATATTAAATGAGTTTTTGAGAGCCAAGGAGGAGAGTTACATTAATCTTAAAGAAAATGAAGTTTGTAAGATAAAGTTAGTGTATTTGTGATTTGTTATCTCAATTGAGGGTCTAAAATGGATCCAAAAGTGAGGTATATCATTGAATGGCCTACACCAAGGAGTGTTATAGATGTAAGATCATTTCATGGTCTAGCAAGTTTTTACAAAAAACTTATTAAAATTTTAGTAGTATTTGTTGCACCCTATTGAAACAATGAGAGGGGATAGAAAGGAGTTTAAGTGGACTATAGGAGCAACCAAGAGTTTTGATATGTTGAAGAAGAAAGTCATAGAACAACCTATTTTGGAACTTCCATATTTCAATAAGGTCTTTCAGGTATTGTAATTCTAGTGGCAATGCATAGGAGCCATTTTGATTCAAGAAGGTAAGCCTATTACCTATTTTAGTGAGAATTTGAATGACGCTAAAAGGAAATATTTTTTCTATGATTTTGAGTTTTATGCTATAGTTCAAGATTTGAAGAAATGGAGACACTATTTATTGCTAAAAGAATTTGTTTTATATACTGATCATTAAGCTATTACAAGTATCTTAATAGTCAAGGAAAGTTAAATCAAAGGCACTTAAAATGGGTTGAGTTTTTTGTAAAGTTATACTTTTTTTTGAAGCATAGGAGTGGAAGGTCAAATAGAGTTGCAGATGCTTTAAGTAGAAGGACAAATTTGTTGATAGAAATAAGAAAAGAGTTTGTTGGGTTCAATGAACTCATTTGTATCTTGAAGATCTAGACTTTGCAAAAGCTTGGAAAGCTTGTTTAGAACTTCTTACTTTGGATAGGACAAAATGGTTAGATTTCTTAATCCAAGATGAGATGTTGTTTAGAGGAAGACAATTGTGCATTCCAAGGAGTTCTATGAGAGAGAATCTAATCAAGGAGAAGCATGGTGGAGGATTGGATGGACATTTTGGTCGAGATAAGACCATTGCTCTTGTTAGTGAAATTTATTACTAGCCACATTTACTTGACAAGATCATATGAGGAAGTTTGTACAAAGTTGCAAAATATGCCAAATGGCTAAAGGGATAAGTCATAATACTGGTCTATATAAGCCATTACTTGTACCAGAGGGTTTGCAAGAAGATGTTAGTATGGACTTTGTTCTTGGTAAAACCAAGGACACAGTGGGGACATGACTCAATATTTGTGGTGGTTGAAATATTTTCAAAGATGGAACATTTCATTTTGTGTTATATGACTAGTGATGTTGTTCACATTGTAGACTTGTTTTTCAAAGAGGTGGTGAGATTTCATGGTCTACCAAAGAATATAGTTTTAGACAGCGATACAAAATTTGTTGTTTATTTATGGATGACATTATGGAAGAAGTTGAAGATATATTTGAAGTTCAATTTTGCACACCATCTGTAGATTGATGGACAAATGGAGGTGGTGAATAGGATTTTGGGAAACCTATTGAGATTCTTAGTAGGACATTTAAGCCCAAGGGATGGGATTTGATTATACCATAGGAAAAATTTACTTACACTAATTTTGTCAACAAGAGTATTGTTAAATCCCCATTCTAGGTTGTATATGGGAGTAGCTCGAGGAATGTTTCTGAGATGAGAAAGATGGAAAAATGGGAAAAAATTAGTGCCAAGGTTCCTATTGAAGATTTTGTGGAGCACTTGAAGAACTTGCACAAAGAGGTCTTAAGAAATCACATCAATAAGATGAATTCTTACTAAAAAGATAAGGTTGATCAGAAGAGGAGATTTAAGGAATTTTAGGTTGGAGATGAAGTCATGGTTCACTTGAGGAAAGAAAGATTCCCAATGAAAACATATAACAAGTTGACAATGAAGAAATTTGGACCATGCAAGATCCTAAAGAAGCATGATTTAGGAAATGCTTATAAGGTAGAGTTGTTGAGTGGGATAAACATTTCTATTGTGTTCAACATTGCAGATTTGACAAAGTATCATGAAGGAGATATGGAGGATGGTCCAATAATAGAATAGTGGATATTCCAACACCTACTTTAGAGAAGGAAGAGATAGAAGAAATCTTGGATAGTCATGTGGGTAGAAGTATATGAAATAGGCAATATGAATAATATTTGGTTAAATGGAAGGGAAGGCCTATTGAATATTCTTCATGGTAATCTAAGGTAGATGTTTACTATCTTGGTTTTCCTCCAACACCAGAGAAGTGACAAGGCCACTTCTCAAATTACCCTAAGTGTCTGATGCAAGAGCATCCAGTGGTGTAGGGGAAATCTTAGATCACCAAAAAAATTGCTTTTCCTTATTTTATTTTGTTGTTTTGAGTCTCATGATGGTACTTAAGGGGTGTAAGGAAGTCAAAAGTCAGAAAAGGTCAAAAATAGCCACTTACTATTTTTATTAAGTCGGCCTAAACGAGCTCATATGGATCTAAACATTTTCCCCAAGGAGTAGAATCGAAAGACATTCAATGGAAAAAGAATAATCTCAATATCTTGTACCATTTGGGAGATATTAAAATTTTTGTCTCGAGAAATTTCTCCAATATAGTTTCAAAATCAAGTTTGGAAACCTTAAAAGCCTCAAAATAGCTCAAAAAATGGACAATTTTAGTTTCATCTATTTTGTTGAGAGCTTTCCAACGATATGTTTTAATAGCCAACCAAACACCCAAATCAAAATTTATGGCTCCATGAAGTTATGCCACCAAAAGTGAATTTCAATAAATATCTTCCTGGGTGGGAAAAATGAAGGGTTGGACTTTTGGGCGTCAAAACAAAGGAGGAAATCACACTTTCCAGAACATTCTAGGGCAGTTATTGGTACAAAATAAAGGGGTTAATGAAGGTTAAATGAGGTGGCTCCATTAGTGCAGATTCTAGCTCCAAATAATAAATTTTCTTACAGAGTTGATTTTGATGTAATGAATCAAGCCCATGTGGGTGTAGCATTATGATTTCTAAATCTGTAATTTCATTTTATGAAATTAATCAAAAGTGGGCTATTTTCTATCTTGCATTTTCTGTGTTAATATCTATTTTTATGTTTTGTGTAAGTGTTGGGTGGTATAGCCCTCATCATTTATTTAAGACATGCTTCAGGGTTTTGGATTTTTCCTTAAAATTATCTTCTTAGTCTAGATGTTATTTTTAGATGAATTGGCTTATCTAACCATAAATGATCAACAATCATCTTCTTTTGGGCTCTTTAGATCTAATTGTAAAGGTTGTCCTCTTGCTCTAGCTCTCTATGTTCCTATAGTTGAAGGTTTTCATTGTTTTCTTTCCAATTTAGTTACCTACTATCTAATATCAAAGGTATTCTCTTCCCAATTCTAACATCTAGCTTATTAGTGGCCATTTTATTAATATTTCATTTCTCAATCTCCTAGAATAATCAAATGTAATGTTTAAATACTTTTTCCTTACTTTCGTCTCTAGCATATAGTGGAAAGAAACTCAATGTTATCATCAATTCTTCTTGCCCAAGCCTCCCCATCTTAACTCTTTTCACTAGAAATGGAATGACCATGGGGAAAATTTTAGGTTTTTTATCATTTCCTTTATATTTTAGTCCTCTTCAACTCTTTTGCATTATGTTCTAGCTTGCGATGAGAAGAAATAACACATAGATTGCTAAGATTCTTTACCTTATGGGGACTCCAAATTTATTTCCATCACTCATGTGTATTATTATTCCTCTTCCTTCAAAATCCTCTTATTAGAAACTATAGAGATTAATTACATATATTCTTTAGGCCCTTTCTCATAAGGGAAAATGGCTCCACCAAGTTACCTAGGAATTTTGTTTCCTTCCATGTGACTTAGGTGGTCTTGGCCTTATTTATACTCACATAAGCAAGGCCTCAACCCTTTATGCACTCAAAATGGATAGTTAGGATCCCTTGAAGGATAATGAGGCATAAAAATTGCTTTTCAAGCCGCTAATTATATTCCTTTCAAAACTATAATTTTAAGATAGATGTAACAATGATGTATATGTGTCAAACTCATAAATCAATTTAGGATAAATAAGGATATGAGAGATAAATAAGGATACATTTTATTTTATTTTATCATTTCTATCCTTTACCTATCAATTAAAAATCATTGGATATAAATATAAAGTATATTATCATGAAGTATATCCATGTAAAGAGTAACCTTGTGGAGGAGTTTAGATGCATTTTCGGAAAGAATTTGTAGGCCAAAAATAAATCCAATCACTCAGATGGTAATAGAAAGTGGTCTCCTTGAGGCTGTTGCATTTGCAATGAAAGTACAATGCATTGAATTGGTATTGGAATGTATATCTTGTTACAATCCAATGACGAGAGAAATTCACACAAAAGATAACAATCTCCTAGTAACCCTGGATAGAGCTATGATAAGTGGGTGTTTTAGGCTACCAGAGAGGTCTATTCTCATTTTAATTTTACCCTATCCTAAGGTTTCTTTTTAGAGAAGAAGAGGCACTATGAAATTACATTGTAAAGGAATGGTTTGATCCCCCTAAGAAGGGAAAGTCATGCAACTTCCTAAGAAAATGTACAAGTCACATTTTAGAGAATAAATATGAGATATTATTGTGTTGTTGCATTGGGTGAGATGAAATACATGAATGTACATGATTTCAAAGAGTGGATGCACTTCTTTTTGCAAGTTATTTGTGTCAGAACATAGTACCTAGATTAGGCCACTATAATTAGTGACCAATTAGATGATACAATGAGAAGCTTTGATGTGAACAAGTCATTATATATGTCCTCTTATCTCTTTTATGTGCTAGCTTGTACAAGACCTTAGATTAGTTTAGACCTCATTGAGGATTTTGATGAACATATTTAAATTTATGATTATTATCCTGATTTGCAACTTGAGTAGATTTATAAGAACTATCATAGGGTAAATGAAATGTTCAACATGAAACTAGTCAGGGATTTACAAGGTGATCCAGGTCAAAGAGCATCTCCTGAGGCTTTATGATTGGTCACCAATTATGGAAGTCTCTTTATATAGTTTTAGAAATTTACCTGCTTGTGAGTGGGTGGATTTGATGACTTCCTTTGAAACAAAAATCATCCCTAGAAAAGAGAGATGAAATACAAAATGCTCTCAATGATGAATGAGAAGGAATTTAAATAGGAGTTAATGGTGAAATTCTCAACACCCTAGGATCACCTACAAGACAATAATAACTTCCATAAGAGTGAAATGGAAAAAATATCATGTTATGATTATGGATGGAAGATTGCTAGATTGAATATGACAATGTACATATGATGCCTTGCTTATAAAAGCAAGTTGTGAGATAGGATTAGAAAAGATCTTGTCATGTGTCTTAATCATGTACAATAAGATAACTACCTCAACAAATATTAAATGAATTAGGACACAAGCATTAAATTATAAAAGATAAGATAAGATCTAGTTACAACTAACACTATCTAGAAAGATTCCCTCCTATTACCTAAGTGGACTTAACATGTATTTATAGGACCTAGATAGGTAAAACACCTATTTACACCAACACACCCTCTTAAGTACAACTTAGGGAGTATTATTATGCAAATATGAAAATATGGGTACTGGCTACTGGGCCATATTAGGTGCCCATATGTACATATGTAATGCAATCTCTCACAAATGGAGAAAAGGAGAAAATCCAATTGGACAAAACTCCTCCCCAAAAGAGAGATGAAATACAAAATGCTCTCAATGATGAATGAAAGGGACAAAAACCCATGCAAGGAAAAATACCCCCCATAAAAGAGATGAAGAGAGACCATTCAACCCTCCCCCCCAATGAGATAACCTCCTGTAAAGAAACACTGGAAGCACACTGGTGAAGTAACATTAGAACCTTAATCCAAGAAACAAAGGAAAGATAATTTTGATGCTCAAAATCTTGAAATATCTTTGGAGCAATCCCATAATCATAATAAAGCAACACTAATTTTGATGCCAAGGAACACTTCATAAATGCAAGAAGATGAGTTCACTTCTAATGGAAGTTTCAGACATAGAAAAAACTCGAGATCGGGCAAAATGAAACAGGATGGTCTCGTTATTTAGAAAATATGATCTCATTTTGCTTTGAGATCCTGAGCCAATCCATTTTGTAGAAATAGGATCTCATTCTAAAATGGGGTCCCATTTCATAAAGACTTAAAAATAAAAAAATACAATCACAATCCTATTAGAAGCAAGATCCCGTTTCTAAAAATTTCAATTTTCAACCCTGTTTTTGCTATGGGTTGAGGGTTAGAAAAAAGGCTTGGAAACTTGAACCTTAGCTTTGGACTTACTTTGACCTGCAACTTGAAGGTCATGTTAGTGTCACTAGAAAATAATGACTTTGGACATATGTATGAATATGTTTTTTTGCAAATTTTTTTGATGAAATTGAAACCCATTATAGATGAGATTGCGGAGATTCGAAATATATATTTTTTACAATTGGATTATTTTTTTCTATTTTTCAAATAATTTTTGATGAAATTGGTCTATAAACTTGAAATATCTAATATTTTTAGTATTTTAATAACTTTTTATTAAAATATTTTTTTGAAAAATAAATTATATGTGCACATTCTTCAAAAAATTCTTTTCAATTTGAAAAAAAATTCAAAAAATGATATAAGTTTAGGTTATCTTATGTGTGATACACAAGGAATTTCCAAAAAAACAATTATGGCCAATAAAAAATTAACAAAAAAAATATTCAATTTTTTTTTAAATATCATGCACATTCTTCAATGTGTTACAGATTTTTTCCCAAAAGGATTTTAAAAATTACAATTTTAAGATTTAGGTCAAAATATGGATGATGTACATGTGCATGATATGGTAAAAAAAGTAACTTTTAAATAGTGGTTTTTAGACATGCCTATTGAAAACCAATTTGTATCATCTAGGTATTAAAATAAATTACATATTTGGAAACTAGACTTGGAGTACTAAATTTTATATTAATAGCTATTTTTAAGATTCAATCTTTAAGTGCTTCAAATTTTTAGGTCAAATGAGACAAATCCTGAAAATTAGGGATACCACTTCTATTGTTTGGCCAAAAAGTGGACTCAACTTCTTGCACACACCCACTAGATATAACTCTCAATATGGAGCAACCCTAGAATCTAAATGAAGCAACATGATATAAAACATCGTTCTCTAACTAAAATAAAGTGCAAAGATCAAAATTGCACCTTTTCAAGTGATAGTACGTCCCAATGATCAACTAGAATGTGAATACACACAAATTTGAATAAAATATACCTAGGGCTAAACCTGAAAAAAATGCATGGATGGCAATGGGCATGATAGAGTTCCTCAATACCATTCCAACAATGCAAGAATCATGAAAACTAGAGATCGTTGCAAAAATTTATGAGCTCAGGAGAAAAAAATTAAGATATGAATTTAATCAATAATAAATTCCACTAAACAACAAAATTTTGGAAAATAACCTGCATCACTCCAAAATTCATGGATCTAGCTTCCAACAATATCTCATTCTTGAAAAAATTCCTCATGGATTGCAAGTTATGGCATTTTGAAAAAAATGTCTGATTCAAGCATTAAAGGGAAAAATTTGGGCCTTCAGGTTCCTATACAAACATAGCATAAAATTTGGTTTTTTGAAAAAGACCCCACCGCTAGCAATGGTGTTGCCACTAGGACAGAGCTATTGGGGGTGGTGAGCCATAGGTCGTACCACCCCAAGGCTTTAATCCCTTCTCCACTAGGCACTAGCCATGGGGGTTTTAAACCCTATGACCAAGAGCTATGAGGGTTAAACCTGATCAACTATGTTAAAACAATTTAAATTTATATTATTAATATTTCGTACTGCTATTAATATTTCATACCATGTGAAAAGAAAACACCGATACACAAGATGTAGAGATGATGCCAACTGATGCCAAAGCAATAAGAAGCTTGTGTAGAAGAATATTCCTAGAGAATATTTCACTTGGATGTTGACCAATAGACTATTACAGACAATTCGTATGGTACTAACAAGTACAGATTCGTACAACCATACAAAATTAGTGATGATGCAAAAATTCCTTGATCTCCCTAAGAAAAAGTGTCCAATTTTTATGATTTGACAGTCAATCCTTAGGTTTTTGGGCCTTCCAGACATAATGGTAGGGTCATATTTGGCCCAAAGTTCCTCTAAAATTTAGCTACCTCCAAGATTTGGCAACTAAAATGCTCAACTTTAAACCCTTGCAGATTAGTCAAAACATAATGAAATTTGACGAAAGAAAAGGAAAATATAAGTTTTTCTAATACCTTGGATTCAATGGTGAGGTTCTTGAAATCCCTAATTGTACCTAGCAAATATTTCAAGCCAAAATTGGTCCCTCAAATTTGGGAAGAAGTTTGGAGCATTGAAGCTCTGATACCATGTTAGAAATCTAAAATTTAGATGAATAACCAAGATCTTTCTATGAGAGAGAAGCTATAAAATGTAAATTAAATAATATAATTAAAGACTTAGAATTCCAAGAGATGTGCAAATGCCAAGATGAAAAAATTGTATCTAGAGCTCAAAAAATCTTCAAAATAATGGTTGCATACATCAAGGTACATGTAGTATGAAACAATGAATATGAAATG
>VDFB02327435.1:0-61692 GCA_007258455.2 Sequoia sempervirens
TTAGAACCCATTAGACACCATTGATGCAACCCAGGAGATACTAAATTCTAGACTGACTCAAAACCATCATAACACAGGCAACCCATGCAAGAAGGCACAAAATGCATGCAGCCCTAGGTAGACCCGGGCAGATTGCATGCATTTTTTCAAACTACCATCATAGTTTTATGCTTTCAAAGTTTTGGAAAAAAAAACCACATAAATAAAACCACATTATTTCAAGCTAATCTCAATAATGTAAACCAAGGGGAAGAGAAAACAAAGGAAAAAAGAACCTGTCCAGTGTTTGCTTCCTCCTCACCAACAACCAGGATATAATTGTACTGAGCTAATTGAGCTTCCCGCACCTGCAACATACAGACTAATCATTTACTGTCTTTGAAAGTAAATAGGATGAAACAATCCACATCGATAGAAGCCAAGTTTAAACAATTATTTACTTGCATAAGTTCCAGAAGCACACCACTACAAGAAAACACGAAGCATGGACATATAAACAATTAAGAAAGATAAGGAGAAGATATAATATACCTGAAGAAAATAATAAACAACCAATTAACTTGGAACTCTGTTGAGCATCATTCATTTTTCCACATTAATTAAATAAGAAATACTGGCAATTCAATCCAAGTATCCCACCATGCCACACTGTTGCTATTAAATGAATTTCTAGCAAGCTTCCAACAACACGCTTCAGTAAACAAGCCACATCCAACCAGCAGCTATCAAACATTAGGGTTGATAACTAATAGAAAACCTGCAAGAGACTGGGATACACAGACCTCTAAGCACTTTTCATCAGTTAACTCATGCAATCATATTAACTTGTGCAAGTTACTGATATAACAACAAATCTACTAGTACCCCCAGCAATGAAACAGGGGTATACATCTACAGGCAGAAACGTGTGCCCAGCGCAGGTACATGCCAACTAATTGGAGATGCAAATCAGGACATTAAGAGTGGCTGCAGAAACACGACCTAGACCCAGAGATAAAGGTAGCAAAAGAATAAGAAACAAATCTAGAAAATGTCAAAAATAAAGCAATGAAGATACAGAAGACACTACAATACACAGACCTCTAAAAACTTTGCATTGGTCATCTAATGTAGACACCTCTTATCACCTTGTGCAAGATACTAATATAAGAACAAATCTGCTAGTAATCTCAAGCTATGAAATAGAGTGTGCATCTCGTAGGTAAAGGATTGTGTTCCCAGAACAGATCATCTCCCTTGTGTCGAAGACACAAATGAGAACATTAATTTGCATGCTATCTAAAGTTAATTTATTAAATTATATGATTTTTAATTTTCTGCATTTTTTGCTGGGTCTGTGGTCCACATCACAAAATTGGGCTGCCAAGATTTTGCCAAGTCCAAGTTTTAAAGCTTGCAATGAACATTGCAAGACAAACTAATATATGGTACCTTATTCAGACAAAATATCTAGCTTGGAAACATAAAAATGCGAGTTTAAGCTTAGGATGTTCTCAGGGAGGAGAATACTGCAAAGAAGAACCAATAATATTCATTTTAGGTGCAAACAGATGTGGCATCCAAATGTATAAAGGATCATCATATTGGAAGATTCTATTCTAGTAAGGAAAACAAACAGCAAACTTACAAACTGATATTTTATTTAAAAAAGAGCAAAGTAAAATTTGAAGTTTACAAGACAGCAATGCATAGTCCTAAGAAAAAGAACTGTTACCTTTTTCTGGATCTTTCTGTCAGATGTGTCAACATCAACAAAATAACCAGCTTCATGGATCTGATTGTGGACCTGCAAAAAATTATAAATGCCCAGAAGAGGAGAAACAAATAAGATAGTTGTATCTGGACTTATCATCAATGCATAAAACTGAACTCTCCAAATCATACATAATAAATTTCAAGAAATTAGACCATAGTCAAAAGTGGAAAAGGGATTCTCTGCTGTAAAGAACATTAAGAAGTTGCCACAAATATTTAAGAAACTCTTTGAATACAAAAATAAATCCCAAGGTAACACATCACCATTAAACATATTCCAGTTATAATTAAGATAAACTAAAAGCCAATCATCCATGATCATGTGTTAAAGAATCATTGTTGCTAATCTCTACAAGCCCAAAGCCTACTCCACTCATTGCCACCAGATCATGTTAGTAAAAGCACAGAACTGTTTAATAGTTTAAAACAAAATATTATCAATAGTCATATTTACAACTGCCCATTTTCCATCAGAACAAGTTAGGAAATGCACATGATTATTTAGTAGTTAAAACCACTAAACACTTGCACTGTTTTTCAAAATAAGATTTCTCAATCACACTACACAGCCTGTGGAAATATCATGTTTATTATAGTTAAAAGTAAAACCATTTCAGTATTTCACAGATAAATAGTACCATCAATCTGATTTACAAAGTACAAAAGATATTGGGATGAAAAATAATGAAAAATAATGAAAAAACATATGTAAAACTTCCAATACAGAAACGCAAGGGAATATATGGTAATACATGCATCATAAAAAATATACGAGAAACTAAGCCAACTTCCAATACGGAAGACAAAGGGAACTTGGCATTTCCAAATCATATAGGAATGGGCCAATCTCTCCGAAATGCAAACCAGACAAGGATCCAAAACATGTTAGGTTAGGTGACATTAACATTGCACACCTATGTCATTTTATGTCTCCATGTTTCTTGGAAAGTGTCCTAGGGGACACGTGAGAAATTCTTCTAATATTGGCATTACTGTATTATATTTTCAAGAAGAAATTTAATGTTGGTGGAGGTTATACATCACTAGAGGACAAATTGTCCATCCTAGGCGTCCACATTGGGAATGTGAAAGGTCTTGAGTGGGGCGCTCAAGTTTGGAGGGAAACAAGTGTCCTTTGGTGTGCCATTTAGAAGTTGAACAATCACCGGAGCATCCTGAATGGAAAAAGATGATGGGTTATGGGTTAGGTGCCTATGTTGAAGCCTTGTGCACATTAATTAATTTATTATCATGACTCTTGGTCTTCAAAGGAAGGGGCGTGGGTTTTTGCAAGTGGTTTTGGCACCTCTTGTTTTGGTTTACCATTGCAGTTTTGCCTCCCACAAGTTCTATAAATTGGAGCCATGAGATGGTAGTTTGATCATGTGTTATTTGCAAGCGTATGGAACCATCCAAGTTGTAGGAGATCAGCAAGGAAGTGTATTGTGGTGTATCTCTCTTGTGAAGATAAATAATATACTTTCACTCTTTTCTCGTGTGGAGTTTTTTCCGAAAGGGTTTCTCCACATAAATCTGGTGTCATATTTGTTTGCTGATTTTTCTATTGTGATGAATGTGCAATCAAATACATACAATCTGATTTGGTAATCTTATTTTCAGATTTGAATTCACATACATAAGTTAATAT
Source organism: Sequoia sempervirens (assembly GCA_007258455.2). Classification (NCBI taxonomy): domain Eukaryota; kingdom Viridiplantae; phylum Streptophyta; class Pinopsida; order Cupressales; family Cupressaceae; genus Sequoia; species Sequoia sempervirens. The sequence continues at coordinate 3,404 of VDFB02327435.1, forward strand.
TGCAGCTTAGTTACACCTTGTTTACAACATTTGGTATAAGAGCTAACGGTTTTGTTTAGAAGGGGACGCCTTTCTCTTAAGTGTTGGAGGGTCATTTGGTTGTAGTGGGAGCTTTTGTTTTTGTGGTATATTGCAAATTTGTGAGGAAGATTGTATGCCATGGCTTCTACCTCTCGTCGGGATATTGAAAAGTTCAATGGAATGGACTACAAGATGTGGAAATTAAAGATGGAGGATCTCCTAAAAGAGAGAAATTAGTGGTTGTTGGTTTCACAAGAAAGTAAACCAGATGCAATGTTTGATGAAGATTGGAAAAAGTTAGACAAGAAGGTATGAGGAACCATTCAGTTGTGTCCTACGGATTCTATCCTTTTGAATGTCTCCACCAAAAACACCGCATATAAACTGTGGAAAAGCATAGGCAATATATATCAAACTAAAAGTTTGTCTAACAAGTTATATCTCAAAAGGCGTTTATATTCTTTAAAAATGAAAGATGGTGAATCTATTGCGAATCATTTAAATGTTTTCAATCCGATTATAAGTCAACTTACATCCATAAATGTTAAAATAGAAGATGAAGATAATGTATCTTGTTTCTTTGTTCTTTGCCTAAATCTTGGGAAAATCTAATTATTGCCATAAGTAGTGGTAGCACATAACCAAAGATGGACTCCATAATCTCCATACTTCTTTTAGAAGAGATGAGGAGAAAGCCCATGAATGTTGGCTCCCAAGATGCCTTGCATGTGCGGGATAGGTCCAAAGATAAAGGGCCTTATGGGGATAATAACAGGAATAAGTCTAAAGGACGTTCTAAAACCCCCAAAAAGAGCAAAGTATTGATGTCAAATTAAGAATGTAATAGATCGTTATATACACCAGCAAATAGATCCATTTGTGGAAGACTGAAGATATGTTTTGTACAATAGTATCAATCATGGTTGAAGACTTAGGACGATATTGATGACTATTTCTCTATAAAAATAACACGTGGCATCATGGGAAAGTCAAATTCAGATTACTCATTTTGAGGAGATGCTTGCTTGCCTAAACCATCATATATGAGAAAAGATGTTGAAAATAGTCAATGATTAATTAAATAAGGCAGCGATAAAAATAAACAAAGTATGTAATAGCACAATTTTATTGATTACAAGGATTCTTGTAAGCTTATAAGAAGAATGCGCTAACAGGACAGGAGGATGTGATAATAGTGCCGAGACTTATAAAGAATCACCATAATAAGAAATCGCATCTAGGGAGGTATCGCAACTATACAAGTATAAGTTCCAAACGTGGTGATTATGTCGTGACATCCTGACATGGATTTTTCAGCAATCAACAAAGACCTGCCTTGACTCGCAATAAAGAGACTCACATAACATATCAGGGTCAGTTTAATTGGAAGAGCCGATATCATTTAGAGTGAAGTGATTTCACCTAAGTCTAAATGGTTTGGTTTGCCGCTAGCAAAGTTACTAATATTATCGGGCCTCCTTTCCAGCACACCAACTCATAGATGGTGGAATTGTTGAAGAAGACATCGTTGATTATGTATATTACAAGCCACGCAATGGTGAGTAAGTTCTTTGGCTGAAGTGGAATCTATATTCAGAGCAACCGCTATTATACCTTCATATCTAGGATACTGGTGGCTCACACACCTACAAACACACCAAGGAAGTGTGGTCGATTATCATATCAGATTGGTAAAGACTCCAACTTCAAAATCTCCATGGAAGATCTAAGGTGGACATGAAGAATAATCTTTAGTCGATACCACTAATTATAAGCATACATATTATAGTAGAAATGCATAGCAATGATTATAATTGTGGTTAAGACAAATTAAGGAAGCCGTCTACAAGTCAAAGATAAAATAAGTCAAAAGGCAACGATATATTAAAGAAAGCATCAATTCACTTCAAAGGATGTGAATAAAAGATACCACCCTTAACATGGAGACGTGAGAGCATATAAAAGGAGTGTGGCATGTAAAGGAAGTGAGTAATAAAAAGAAATATTTATCGATGAAGAATGGATTTTATTGAATATGATTTTTGACTGAGAAAGGAAGAAAATTAGTCTGAGTGGGGAAATAAAAGTTATACCATTCGAACTCAAGCAAGTGAAAGAGTAGCATATCATTTGTGTGTGAAGAATAAAGGTTATAGTGTGGCGTGTTGATTGGTGTGGGACAAAGAAAGAATGTAACGAATAATTTCTGAGAAAAAGAGCAGATATAAAGAAAATGAAGAGCAATGCTGATCTATTCTAGAAGAAAGTATGTGAGATAGAATGAAAAAGATCTGAGCAGATTTATAAAGAAAATTGATATACATAATGACCAAGTTTGAAGGAAGATATTGATAGAGGTTGAATCCGATTGATGAAAGAGAAGTATGCATGGTTTGGATCATATTTGTGAAAGAAGGATATTGTGTGTGAACCTGATTTGAAAAGAAAAGACTAACATCATACAAAATCAGAAATAGTGATCAGATTTGTAAGAGAAAGTTAGTGTGTAGTGTGTGTAAAGAATAAAAGTTTATATCATACTAACACTTGCAAATATGCAAATGAGAAGATAAAAGGAAGATCATCAAAGAAAGGTTGAAGGCAGATTTATAAGAAGAGTTTATGAGAAGCAAATTTGTATGAGGAGAATATAAGAGGCAGATTTGTATAGTGAATTCATCATATGCTGATTTATGTGAACATCATTCAAGAGAGATAAAATCAAGAGGAAGAGTGGTTGTATTGTCCATCATCCATTGAAGAAGCAACATTGAAGGTGGAGCATTTTTCTTTAAGTAATTATTTTTGCTAAGTTGGTGCTTGGCAAGTGGGGGTTGGTGCCTCCAATAGATTGGTGCCTACGAACATTAGGGGTTGGTGCTCCCTGTAGGTTGGTGCCTACTAAATCAGTTTAAGGGGTTGGTGCTCCTTGTAGGTTGGTGCCTACTAAACCACAAAATTGATGATTCAAGTAGGTTGGTGTCTACAATCTTTGTAATTTCTTATAAGCACGTAAAATACAACTGTTGGTGTCAACTTGATCATATTGTGTCTTATTGCATAGTTGATATTGTGTTGAAGTTTAAAAGTTGATAAAGTTAAGAAGGTAAAAGTTTGTTGATATACTGATTCACCCACCCCACCCCCCTCTTCAGTATATCTTTGTGCTCTTCAACATAACCAAAGATGGACTCCATAATCTCCATACTTTTTTTAGAGGAGATGAGGAGAAAGCCCATGAATGTTGGCTCCCAAGATGCCTTGGATGTGCGGAGTAGGTCCAAAGATAAAGGGCCTAACGGGGATAATAATAGGAATAAGTCTAAAGGACGTTCTAAAATCCCCAGAAAGAGCAAAGTATTGGAATTGTAGTAAAAGAGGGCATGTGAAGAAGGAATGTAGGAATAAGAAAAATAATTTTGATTCCTCCACGAAAAAGTCGTTCGATGATGATTTTGATGCTTTGGTTATTTCAACTAACACTATTAGTGATGGTGCTTGGCTTATCAATTCGGGTTGTTCCTACCACATGACTCTTCACAAGGAGTGGTTTACTAATTACAAAGAATATGAGGGGAGAACTTTTCCTTGGTGATAACAGCACAAAAAGGATTGTTGGTAAGGGAAAGTTAAAGTCGTGTTTCAGTGATGGAAGGATTAAAACTCTTAATAATGCTTTGCATATTCCAAGGCTTGCAAGAAATTTACTTGCATTGTCCAAGTTGAATGATTATGGAAAGCATGTCACATTCGATAAGTTTGGTTGTAGGTTGGTAAGAGGGAGTTTGGTGATAGCTAAAGGATCTCAGATAGAGACTTTGTTTAGGCTAAACGCCTCTACTTTAAGTAACTTTGCCAATGTAACTAACACTAAAAATGCATGTATGTGGTGGCACCATAGATTGGGTCACATAGGTGAAAAAGACATGACTATTCTAAACAAAAACTTGGTTGAAGGTATTTCTGATTATTTTGTTGGTAAAAATGAGTTTTGTGAACATCGTGTGTTTGGAAAACAAAATAGATCATCATTCTAGTGGAACTAATAAGGCAAAGAGATTATTAGAAATCATTCATTTAGATGTATGCGGACCAATGGATGTTGACTTTTTGGGTAAATCTCGGTATTAAGTCTCTTTCGTTGATGATGTCTTAAGATACACTTTGATTTATTTTATGCATTCAAAATTTGAAGTTTTCATTAAGTTTATGGAATTGAAGGCCTTAGTTTGTCATGTCCCCAAAATAGAACACCAAAATATAAAAATAACTAAACATTGAAATACCAATAAATATATAAAATAAATAAATGACAAAAATACATATTAAAAATGTAAATACACATATTAATAATTTTTTATTATTATCAATATTATATTCATAATCATTATACTATAATATTACAAATATTTTTTTTTGTATCATAAGGTGCAATGCACCCATATTATTAGGGGTAAACGCTTTTGACTGGAACTATGAACCGGGAACAAGAAACCACAAGAAACTACCAAACCCGCGAGCAAATAGAATAAATCATGTAATTATTATCTGATTATTACTATATGGTAAATAATCATTAGAAATACCATCAAGGCAACGATTCCTAACCAAACCATATGCAGCGATAGTATGTTAAGGAGGACATTAATTTATTAAAATAAATAAAGCTGACTTATGAGGAATCGTGGCTCTTTGAATAGATGCCTCCCTTGGGCATTGGATGAGGCATATAAAAGAGCATAGTAGAGGTTAAAAGGGGAGGTGAAGGGGTAGGGGAGGGAGATGGAATAGGAAGTCTACAGCATGGAATGAAGGAAAATAAGAAAGAAGGCATCAAATAAGGAAAGAGAGAATATATTCTGTCAGGTAATTATATTCTCTGAAATCTGATCATAAACAAAGAGCAGCAGGCTGAGGTAAGTGTTATTAACTATTTATATAGGAAATAAGAATTATTAAATACAGTTATGAATTTAGTTATTAATGAAGGTCAATATATATCAGTAATTTAAATACAGTTGAAGCTTTATAAACATATTTAGATATATATTATGATTGACGAATATATTTAAATATATTAGGATTCATGAATATATAATTGATGGTTGATAAATATCTAAATAAGGATATTTGATAAGTACATTAGGCATGTGGATAACGAACATTAATATATATAAATATGAATTATTTACGATTGTCTAATAATGATGCTTGCAGCAATTATTGAGCCTTATAAGCAATTATGATTCTTTTATGTAAACGAACAGATTGTATATATATATATTTATAATCAACCAAATGTAAGGTTGAAGGGAGCAAGTTAGAAGGATGTTGTTTACGGGCCTCCCATGCTAAGTACGCCACTCCGAGGGTGGAATTGTCTTGGTTCAAACGTTCTTGCCACTCCACTTGGGGCCAAGGGGTGGGTTGTCTTGGTCGAACACTCGTGCTCTTGGACTTAGATGGGTTGAGTAGTTACAAGCACCCCTTTCAAGGTTTCCCTATCAAGCCAAACTATAATTGTTAGGATGGATTCAAGGAGTCTTGATCATACAAAGGATGGATAAGAAAGCATGGATAGGAAAAGCAAGTACAACTATACCCACTAAGTACACCACTCCAAGGGTGGAATTGTCTTGGTTCGGACGTTCCTACCGCTTGGGGCCAAGGGGTGGGTTGTCTTGGTCGGACGCTCGTGCCCTTGGGCTTAGATGGATAGCTTCGGGCGAACTTATCATGTGTCTCATCCAAGTCCTATTATGATTAGAGCTTCCACAATGCATTATGGATATTGGTAGTTATGGATAGCTTAAATAGATAAGGCATTTATAATGTTTTGATCATATGAAATTATATCTCCAATATAATTTATATCGTTTGAAGCATTTGAGGGAATTGTGGGCCTACAAGGAGGGGAAACAGCGTTGGGGTCACCCTCTAAGTACACCACCCCATATGGATGGCAAGGGCCACATGGGGCCAAGAGGGGTGTACGGCTCTTGGGCTTAGAGGGAATGACTATTCAGGACACCCTGTTGTAGTTGCACCCTCAATCTCCCAACAAGATTAAGCAATAATGGTTCTGATACAGGAAAACGGTGATAGGACGCCTCACTAGGCACACCACCCCATATGGATGGCAAGAGGCCACATGGGGCCAAGAGGGGTGTATTGCACTTGGGCCTAGGGTAGAGGGTTCCTGGGGCACCCTATTAGACCATTATGTTCAAGGAAGAATGAATTAGAAAATCTAAAGAAAATTCAGTATACTTCTAAAATGATGTTGTCTTTATTTATGTCTACTAACATATTTGCAGGTCTAAACGTGTAGTTGTATCCCTAACCATGTTCTCTTTGTTTTCCTTATATGTGTTCCAATTAATATTATCTCGTAAATATTCTCTAACTTTGTTTTGCAGGTGCCCACTCGCACTATAAACATTCCCAAACCAAGGTGATGACTTGAAATTGATAAATTAGGGTAGATTTAGGGTTTTCCCAAAAAAGGGGACATTACATAGTTGAAAAGCAAACAAATTATAAGATAGAAGTGTTGAGGTATGACAATGGGGATGAATATTGTTCCAAATTTGATGAGTTTTGTAAGCATGCAAGTATTGTTTGGCAAAAGACAACTCCTTATACTCCCCAACAAAATGTGGTAGTAGAAAGAATGAACCGAACCTTAATGGAAAGAGCTACGAGTATGTTGAGTAGTGTTGAGCTTGATAAAAAAATTGGGCAGAAGTAATTGGTATTGCTTGTCATTTAATTAATAGATCTTCTTGTTCAGCTCTTGTTGATAAAACTCCTTATGAAGTGTGGATAGGTAAAAATCCTTCTATTTCACACTTAAGGGTCTTTGGTTGTGAGGCTTTTGTTCACGTGCCTCAAGAGAAGCGATCTAAATTGGATCCAAAAGCACATAAATGCATCTTTGTTGGTTACAGCGAGAATGTAAAAGGTTATAAGTATTGGAATCCTCTAACCCATAAAATAATCTTGTCTAAAGATGTGATTTTAAGGGAATTTGGCACTTACTCAAGAGAAGAACAACCAAAGGAGAAAGATAAGACAAAGACAATGCATTTCAAGAAAGATTGAGAAGCAAGAAGATGCACATGTGGAAGAACAATTAGATGGATCCGAGGATGGAGAAGAAGAGGGTTCAAATGATTTAGAGGATGTGTAAGATGAGCACACAAAAGAACAGGTAAAGCCTATTACTTCTACCTTGAGGAGGTCCACAAGGCAACGAAATCCAATTGACTAGTATAGCCCATCAAATTACTGTTGTGTATTTGTTTTGTTGAGTACTGACAATGAACCTAAATCTTTCAAGGAGGCTTTCTCTTCGGAAGAAAGTGAGTCTTGGTTGCAGGCCATGCAAGAGAAGATGATGGCTTTGGATAGTTGTGACACCTGGGATCATGTTAGTTTGCTCAAACGAAGGAAGCTCATTGGTTGCAAGTGGGTATTTAAAAAAAAATGGTGCAGACGGTCGGTTAGAGTGGTACAAGGCCCGATTAGTGGCTAAGGGCTTCTCCCAGAGAGAGGGAGTTGATTTCGGTGAAATTTTATCACTTGTTGCTAAATTCTATTAAATTCCTATTATCGATTGTTGTTGCTTACGATTTTGAGATAGAGCAAATGGATGTTAAAACTGCTTTCTTGCATGGGGATCTTGAGGAGGATATTTATATACAACCTGACGGTTTTGTTGTTAAAGGAAAAGAACAATTGGTTTGCAAGTTGAAGAGATCACTATATGGTTTGAAACAGTCACCCAAAATGTGGTACTAGAAGTTTGATACTTTTGTATTGAAGTTGGGTTTTCTTAGGAGCAAAGAGGACCATTGTGTTTACATAAAGTTTATTGATGATCAAATTCTAATTAGTGTCTTGTATGTTGATGATATGTTGTTCATGGGTAATAGCAAGGTGATGATTAGGGAGCTCAAAAAACAACTTTTTGGCATATTTGATATGAAGGACTTGGGGGCTGCAAAATACATTCTTGGGATGGATATCAACAAAGATCAAGATCACAGAAAGCTTTGGTTAAGTTAGAGCAAGTATGTTGATACAATTCTACGAAGGTTTAACATGCATAATTGTAAGCCAATTAATATTCCATTTCTAGCTGGTACTAAGTTGAGCTTGGATATGTGTCCTAATTTTGATGATGTTTTTGAGGATATGTCTAAGGTTTCTTATGCTAGTGCCCTTGGTAGTTTAATGTATGCAATGGTTTGCACTAGACCAAATATAGCCCAAGCAATGGGAGTTCTAAGCAAGTTTATGTCTAACCTTGGTAAAGAGCATTGGACTTTTGTTAAGAGGGTGTTCAAATATTTGTGTGGTACTTCTGATTACTGTTTGGTTTCCAAATATAGCCCAAGCAATGGGAGTTCTAAGCAAGTTTATGTCTAACCTTGGTAAAGAGCATTGGACTTTTGTTAAGAGGGTGTTCAAATATTTGTGTGGTACTTTTGATTACTGTTTGGTTTATCATGATACTGATGATGTGGTCAATTCATTGGACATAGAAGGGTTTGTTGATGCAAATTGGGTCGGTGGATTGGATAATCAAAGGTCCATTAGCAGCTATGTATTTACTTTGTTTGGAGGTGCAGTGAGTTGGATGAGTACGAGAAAGTTGTGTTGTCCACCAGTGAAGCAAAGTATATGGCTGCTACACATGCCTCTAAGGAGGCAGTATGGTTACAAAGACTTGGTAATGGCATTGGTTTTGAATGCAAGACATTGAGGATTGAATGTGACAGTCAGAATGCTATTTGTTTGGCCAAAAATCCTATGTATCATGCTAATACTAAGCATGTTGATGTTCAGTATCACTTCGTGAGAGAAATGGTTGAGAATGGTAAGGTCTTGATTGATAAGGTTGCCACTTTGGATAATGTTGTAGATTCTCTTACAAAGCCAATGACCACAAATAAGTTCTCTTGGTGCAACAAGGCTATGGGCCTTGATCACTGTACTTGATTTAATTATTTATAACTCTTGGATGTAACTACAATGTATAATGTCGAGTGGGAGAATGTTAGGTTAGGTGACATTAATCTTGCAAACCTATGTCATTTTTCGGTCTCCATGTTTCTTGGAAAGTGTCCTAAGGGACATGTGAGATTGTAATTATATTTTCACAAGGAAATTTAATGTTGGTGGAGGTTACACATTACTAGAGGACAAAATATCCATCTTAGGCATCCACATTGGGAATGTGAAAGGTTTTGTATGGGGCACCCATGTTTGGAGGGAAACAGGTGTCCATTAGTGTGCCATCTAGAAGCTGAACAATCACCAGAGCATCATGAATGGCAGAAGATGGAGGGGCTATGGGTTAGGTGCCCATTTTGAAGCCTTGTGCACATTAATTAATTTATTATCACAACTCTTGGTCTTCCAAGGAAGGAGTGTGGGTTTTTGCAAGTGGTTTTGGCACCTCTTGTTTCACTTTACCATTGCGGTTTTGCCTCACATAAGTTCTATAAATTGGAGCCATGAGATGGTAGCTTTGATCATGTGTTATTTGCAAGTGCATGGAACCATCCGAGTTGTGGGAGATCAGCAAGGAAGTGTATTGTGGTGCTTGTGAAGACAAATAATATCCTTGCCCTCTTTTCTCATGTGGAGTTTTTTCCAAAAGGGTTTCTCCATGTAAATCTGGTGTCATTTGTTTGCTGATTTTTTTATTGTGATAAATATGCAATCACATACATATAATCTAATTTGGTAATCTTATTTTCAGAGTTGAATTCACATGCATAAGTTAATATTGCAGCTTAGTTCCACCTTGTTTACAACAAAACAAGACCTCCACCCAAAGATTTTTAGGACCAAAATGGAGGAAAGGGGGGCGGTGTTTGGTGTTTCAAGCAACTTAGCATGTGAGCCCAATTAGAATTTCTGGTTTAAACACAAGTTTTTGGATCAAAATATTGGCACAAATCTTGAGTACCAATGCACTAACAAAATACATATAGAACCTTACATCTAAAATAGCCATGGGCAATCTGAAAACAGCCAAAGAACCTCATGATAGTACTCATAAAGCACTCTAAGATGCCAATATCACATAATGTGTAAAACAAGCGTCACAAAATGTTTATAGAACCAAAAAAACTAAGATGATTGTCAAGCCTCCTTCATGTGACCTTCAAAAGTAAAAATGCGGTTGGATCTAGATTTATCTTTTGAAACCTGCCCTCCCTCTGACTCTAATATTATCCATTCTACAAAAGCAGAGACTCAAAATATTGAATGTCCCCATTGTATGTCGCAATAAAATATTGACTAATCAAATTTCTTGTGTTCCATGGAGTCTCAAAATGGAAGCACACAGACAGAATTGGGGCACAACGGAACTATATAAATATGGTGACTATATTTATAAATTATATAGCTGTACCATTATTATTTTACTATGTATTTTAATTTGCAATGGTGTCACCATTTGTATACATATACCTCCATGACTTAAGATGACTACTACCAACATTTAAACAATAGAAGGATGAACCAATAGATAATCCTATTGCAATGATATGTTTTTAGGTTATCTATGAGTTCTTAGAAATGATTAATTGCAATTTATTAATTGTCCTAAAACTTTTGGGGAGGCATGTTGTAGGAATGACATGAATTTAAATATGCCAATCTAGTCAAAATTTTCACCCTACATAAGTGATAGGAGAACAAGTATTTACTTGCCAATTTTCTCCAAACCAAGATACACTAAGAAGCAAGAAGGAAACTAGAGAAAAAGCAAGGCAACTTCAATTGATAACTTGAACAAAATGGGAGCTGACCAAAATATTCTTATAAATTTGAAATGGTAAGATGTTTGGGCAATTCTTAGAGGCTCACGAAAAAGACCCTAGTCCAACTTCACAGAAAGTAATGGCTCCATATTGGAATGCCAAAGAGTAAATTTAGATACATGAATCTTGCCAAGAACAAAAAATCCATCAAAGAAATATTGAATATGCTCTTATATCCAATGTAAAAACGGAATTATTTGAAACATGAAATGATACTTCATAGGTACACTTAAGCATCCTAAATTACATGCAATATGTGTATACATCTCCATGGCAACACTGTATTCAGAAAAATTAAATTCAAACAAAGGAGTTGTGCGACAATCATGCTACAATTATACAACAAACTTCATTTATAAACAAGTTCTGAGAAGACTTGGATTGTTAGAAATCTGAAATACATTGAATAACCCAAGGAACTTTTTAAGACAAAACCAAAGTTACATAAACTGGAAAAACATAAGAATGCAAACCAGGACTCCGAGAGATTATGCAATGTCAATGTGACAATATTGCATTAAGAGCTTCAAACTAAAAAGATACAATGCAAAAATGCATGCAAAAGATCTATGCCAAAAGATTGCAAGAAGATGCAAATACAAGCTAGGTAGTGAATTTATATAGAACTTAGGAGAGGAGGTAGGTGGCAAATCCAACCAATAGAAATCAACTACAAAAAAGTGGAGATAGACCACCAAAAGTGGAGGATGCCACAAAAAGTGGAAAGTGTTCCACCCTTTAAGGAAGGGGACACCACACACATATCTCCTAGTCATAAACTCACCTTATTATCTGAAGCAAGCTTAATAAAGTGTAGGAAAAACCTAGGACTAAAGGAAAATAAATTAACCCACTAGGAAAATAAAAACCTAAACCAACATGGATGCCTTTATTTGGAGCAGTACCCAGGAAGAACATTCCATGAGAGAGATTATCAAAAACCTGACAAAATGAAATATGCATTACAGATGGTATATTGAACAACTTATAAGATGACAATAAGTTGTACTCCTTTTCATCCCATTTAGCTAAAAACCAGTCTCATTGGAGATTTTAATCCCTAGAGTATGGCAATAGAGATTAAGTGTGTAACGACATCCCAAGGGACCAATTTTACACGATACAGATTGTACAAGAAGCTGTTGATATCCCAGCCAACCATCCAGCACACTCATAAAGGTTATAACAGTATTTCCCAACATTCTAGTCCATATTTTTCAATGTCTAAGCAAAAAACATGCCAGAACAGTAGCTGCATCACTGGCAAATAATTCACAAATAATGCATGAATGCACATAAATATAACAATCATTATTCCCAAACAACAAGAGAAAAGTTTTATTGAGAAGGAAAATTATCACATTCTTCCAAGATAGAAAATAATAAAACTCAAACTGACTTACACTCCATACAAATACTGAAGGCTTACCTAATAAAAATTTATTTCTTTACACAAAAGGGCAACTAAGCAAACTCAAATTGACCAACCTTCAATGCATAATCTGATGACTTTTCTGACACAGGACACACAATTGCTTGGCGAGGACTAAGCCAGAAAGGCCATTTTCCTGCATAATGTTCAAGAAGGATGGCAAGCATGCGCTCAACAGAACCAAGTATCGCCCGGTGTATCATAACAGGTTCCTCCCTCTTTGCTTCATCCTCTGCAGAGTAAGATAATTTGAATTTTTTTGGAAGCTGAAAATCAAGCTGTTACAAAACAATTACACACAACCCTTATCAGACAATTCTTAACTAAAATACAAGAACAAAATTGCAGAAGAAATAACATCTGGTCCAATACCTGAATAGTTGCACACTGAAATTTTCTTTTCAAAGCATCAAAAACAGTAATGTCAATCTTCGGCCCATAAAATGCTCCATCCCCTTCATTTATCTGGCATCATACTTACTGCAGTTAGTACCAACATATGATAAACAAAATCCCAATATCTCAACAAAGGCCTACTTTCATGTTGCATACTTTAAAAGGCTCAAAGAGTGGCAGAGTGTAAAAGTGTACATTCCCTGAAATCCTCCATCCAAAAGTATTTCATACACACCATAAAAAGTTTAATCATTCTCCTTTGTGCAGAAGGTAGTCATTGTTTCCTTTAATATTCTTCAAATATCTAGCAGATTAAAACTATCTATCATATTAAAGTAATAAAGACACTAGATAGAAATGCTTAAATTTCTCACTTGATGGCTACTGATGAAACAAAAAAAGTTGTTATTGTATTACCTTCCAAAATATCACAGTTTAAAAGGCCCTTAATTAGTTCAAAGCTCATTAGGTACTTGCCCTATGTGGTAGGTGACGACAATATAATATCATGAGTTCATGCAGACATCTTAGGGGACAAGAACTCATCAAACCCACCTTCACTTTGTCAATAGCATAACAGCTGAAAGTTTTACAAACTAAACAAGAAATAAAATATGTTTTACTGTGATATCCTTTCTTTAAAATATCAGTCTAAAAGGTCCTTCCTTAGTTCAAAGCTTGTTTGGTACTTGTCCTATGTGGTAGGTGAAGACAATAAAATATCATGAGTCCATGCAGACATCTTAGGGGACCAACACTCATCAAACCCACCTTCACTTTATCAATAGTCTAAAATATGTTATTGGATTACCTTTCAGAATATCACGGTCTAAAAGGTCCTTCCTTAGTTCAAAGCTTGTTTGGAACTTGCCCTATGTGGTAGGTGAGGACAATAAAATATCATGAGTCCTTGCAGACATCTTAGGGGACCAACACTCATCAAACCCACCTTCACTTTATCAATAGTCTAAAATATGTTATTGTGTTACCTTTCAGAATATCATGGTCTAAAAGGTTCTTCCTTAGATCAAAGCTTTGTTTGGTACTTGCCCTATGTGGTAGGTGAGGACAATAAAATATCATGAGTTCATGCAGACATCTTAGGGGACCAGCACTCATCAAACCCACCTTCATTTTATGAATAGCATATGTTGGAGACCTATGTGGTATCTATTTTCTGCATCTATAAAGCTAAATACAAACTAGGCATTGCACTTTAAACCCATCATCAACATGTGAAATGCAAAATAAATAAATAGATTGTGGAAGAGAATGTATCTGTTTACAAGGAAAAACTGAATATGTTAAACACAAACAAACCACCCCCCAAGAAAAAAATTCAAAAAATAAAACAAGTAAAGCAATTCACACACAGCCTATGCATATGCAAAAGCATAGTTCAAAAACTCAGACTTGACAGGCCTAAAATTTGACTCAGACTCAAGAAAAACTTGGCAAAAATTTTTAACATTCAACACAAACTTGTAAATAATCTTTAAAAAATGCATAGAACTGAATTTAAAAAGTTCATAAATAGCTTTTCTTTCATTTATAGATCAAAAAACAAGATCAATTCACATCATAGTATCATATGATTATAAATTACATGTTTGTATTAATATTTTACAAATTTCATCTGCAAAAAATATTGGCTCAAAACCCTTTTTACTTTTTACTTTCAAACCTTTAAAACCAGAGCAAGGATCTGGGGATGGCACCCTCCCCCTGGGTTCAAGGGGCATTGACCCTGATGGAGAACCCAAATTAAGGCCTTCGAGACCACATGGACCTTCATAGTGCATGCCATTTTTTATAATTTTATCACTTTTAACTTTTAATTCTTAACAAACCAATGATAATAAGACTGTAATTTTTCTGTGCCAGGTGCGATTCTGCCACAGACTCGCTGGTTTTGGTGAGTTACAAGTTTTTGGTCAATTTGGGTGACAAGCTATTGTGCAAGTAACTTGCCAACATCTGTTTGCACGAGTTACTCAATTTTTTTATCTCTGCCAGCATATGTTTGCATGAGTTACTCATATTTTTTAATCTGTGCACTAGAGCATTATAATTTAAAATATAGAAAGCTGAAAGTAAAGTTTCTAAAACTCAATTTTCATTAAGGAAGACATATGCCCTGAAGTAGTATTAGAGACTCAATAAATTAAAGACTGTGGCCTTTTAGCATAAAGAAACTCATCTCATGACTAGGTATTAGATAATCCAAACAACACATAAATGACAGGACTTAACTTAAAACTAAGCCAGAAAAGATAATTGAATACCTGCCACGGCTTTCCAAATCCATTTAATGCTTCAGCTAAAGCTGCCTCGGCTTCTTTCCATGTTTCTAAGTCTCCCAAGTGTTTTTCTGGCATCTGAATAACATCATACACAATTGGAGTCAATATAACTGCTATTACAGTTGCCATCCCTTTGTGTCCAAATTACAACAAATAAGCAAATATTCAAACAAAAAATAGCATATTCTATAAACCAGTAATGGACATACGAAATTGTTTTTGAACAAACACGTCTGTCAGTTTTTGCACATAATCAAAACACATAACGAATCTATAGGTTACTACTATTGCATAAACCACCACCTCTATTTTCAAATTCTAACCCATGACACTTGACAGTATTAACTCAAACAAATTATACATTACAGAAACATGAAAATAATTTTTCAACAACCTAAGCAAGTATCCACAATGAGTAAATTACTAAATTCACAAAAAAAAGGGAAAGCAAAATAATGTAAGACATTTAGTTATTTTGCACTACTTATATGATGCAGAATTCACAAGAATGCTGAAGAATTTATTCTTAGGTATTATAAACCTTCACAGAAATACATGCTCATGGACAAATATATAAAAGTTAAAACTATACATTCATATATATATATATATATATAATGAAATAAGAAGAGCAATTACCAATGATCCAAACTGATATTTACACATCCCCTATACATGTGTACCAATTAAATAGTGTTTTATTAAATTAGAGCACTCTGCATTACCAAGATATGGAAAATATCTCAACATTTGATGTGTCTACGTCTGTGTACATGCAACTAACAAAAACAATTAATATTTTAAATTTTTAACATCCCCCAAACATGGAGAGTGATTAGAACTGTATTTTATTGAAACAAGCAGTCTTCATTACCAAGACATGCAAACTATCTCAAAAATTTGGTAAAACATAAAACATGGGACATTTTACAACAGATAGTTTGTCAATTTAGAATAAATTGAATTCAAAGACATCCAAAAAAGAATATTTTTAAGTCAAAAAAATGTAATAAATAGCAAGACTGTAATTCAAACACTCAATCACCCATTGTGCAGAAAAAAGGGATGTATTAAAAGACCCCAAAACGGTATACAATAGTTCCAACTACATGGATTACAACAATGTTGACATGAGAAACATGAAGGACGTAAAATTCAAAACAGAAAACCCAAAATTCTGTTGCCCAAATTGGAATATAACTGGAAAAAGGGAAGTTACACCAGTAACAGGATACAGGGAAGAATATACAGTAGCCCAAGACAAACTCCAGTATAAAATGAACTAGAAAAGTAAAAGATTATTACACATGGATTTCTAAACATAATTAAAAGTAAAAAAATCACTTAACTATGGCAATGCATGCAGATAAATTGCACGATGGTAGTGTCATAAATCCAATGGGTTTATGACAGATGAAGACTGTCAGCAACACATTCAAATATAGGCAACCATTGACATCCATCACCAAATAAGCAGCACTGACTTGGGATTTCAACTAATTCATTTTCACTGTTGTTGGCGTTTTAATTCGCACCTCTGGAATGCGGATTAGAAACGGACAGCTATGCACAGTAAAACTGCAATTCGAATTAGGAGGGGAAGCTCCCTCTTTGCTGATGGTGTTCAAGAAAGTAAACTAAAACAAAGTTGCCTATCTTTTTGATCAGCTAAGAGCACAAGGTTTATAAAACTCAAGCGCCGTAGCTGAAATTTTCTGATTAAAGAATTTCAACTACGACTAACCTACGCTAATGACGTTTGTATTTTCTCAAGTAAACGCAGAGCAAGAGAAATAGAAATGAACAAAATTTGATTCTCTGACAAAATACTTAAATAAACTCTTTTTCAACATGCATCTACTTACTTTCAATGCGGGCTGAAATTAAGATCATATAAGCATAACACAATAAACGGAAACTTGAAACATTATATCAAGGCAAAAGAGGCTCAGGACTTTATTTCTCAAATTTATGGAAAAAAGATTATACTAAACACATGCACGGAACAAGAACTTGCAGCTAAAGAGACTTGTAAACTTGTTCTTACACAAAGTGAACAGCAACTACAAGACAACAACTTGAAGGAAAAATAAGCTCAGCAATTTGTTATCATTAGTACGGTTGAACAACACTAAATAACAATAGAAGGCACTTAGGCTCAGCGTTTTGTTATCACAACCATGGTTGAAAATAAATGAGCAAGGCTGCTCTTATTTATAGACAAGCAAAGGAGTAGGGAACCCTAAAATCTCCTTGTTTTTACAACTAAGACTTGCTCAGCAAGCAAGCTTTATTTCTAAAACTAGAAGAAGATAACATCTAACACTTAAGAAAGCAAGAAAAACAAGAAGTGCCAACTATTACATTTTATCTTCTTTCTCTTCTACAAAGAATAGATAAGAATTGTTCCGAGAATAGAAAGAAAGCGGAAAGAAAGCTTCTAGAAGAAAGTTGCTTTAAATCTCAATCACATCCACTAAAAAGTTAGAAACTGTGTCTCTGTCAGGTGCATCAATACTATCAATAGCAAAGTTTCGCTTTTCTAGGATGTCTTCTCCATCTGCAATCGATCTCAGGAAATCTTCGACCTCATTGGCCGCTTTCTCGAACCTTGTTGACATCATGGAAATCTGGCTCATGCTGCCATCACTGCTACGAACAACATTTTGAAACTGCGCTTGCACTTCATCAAGTCTGACATAGGAACCATCATCATGATGACACCGAGCAGGGATCTCTGTAATAAACTCATTTATGAACAGAAAAGCTTCAACCACCGTTTGCCTGTATGCAACGAACTCCTCAGCTATCCTCTCATAGGTTTTTACCTTGAAGCTATGACGCTCTTTCCATGCAAGGATTTGCCTCTTGTGCTCTCTTGAAACTATAGAACCATAGGTTGTATTCAAATTTGCAATTATGATTTCATGCCTAGGTTTTACTTTTGCCATTGATTGTTCAAATCCTTGCAAGCCTTGACGTAAGTCATGAGCGTTATTCCTCAGCTGAAACATTTGTGCAAGGACTTCTTTTCCTTTGATGATAAATCCCTCGATCCATTCTTGAGTTTGTTTCCCACATATTACCAGTTGTCTCAACTGATGATGATCAGCTGGTGTCTCTAGAACCTGGGGCAGCAACTGAGTAGCCTGTGAAGAGCCATGGACAAGGTTAGAAATGTAAAGCCTGAGTTGCCGTATTTCAGCCTTGAGGGCTGCCTTGTCTTCTCCATCTTTGAGCACTCTTTCTTGAAGGCTTTCAGATACAACTTTGAACATACTAACATCCGCATGTCTGGTGCTTCTGCCAAGATTTTCCTTCACCATCACAAAGTCATCTAGATCCACTTCATCTTTGTTCCTATCTTCAAGGGGTGTAGCAATCTCCATTATCGTTTCACCATCAGGATTTCTCTCAAAATGAACTTGTTTCTTTGCTTTCTTCTTAGGTGCTTCCTGATAGATATTGTCCAAATTATCAAAATTCAACTGATATGAAGGTCTTCTCCTTTTCCTTCCCAAGGAGCTCACAAGCCAAGACACGGTAGTATCTCTACTAACTTCCTTGGGAGGTTCAACTGCAACTTCATCTTCTTCATCCTCTATATCAATATGAATAGGCAAAGACCTTGGCAATGGTGGAGAATCATGTGTCAAGGGCACGTCTGTTGTTTCCTTCTGAGGCACGGACTCTTCTGGAGGAGCTTTTGTTTCAGTTGTAGGTTGCTCTTGTATGACTATAACTGAGAAGCAGTGTTCCACGGGGACACGTCCCCTTGGAAAAACCACTCGTTTCTGAGACTGGGACGTTTCCGAGACGGGGAGACGCCTAGGAAACGTCCCTCCACCGTCCGCCCGCCGTCTCCACGTTTCTCTGCCGTTCCCCCGAAGTCCCCCTGTCCCCCCGAAGTCCCCTTCTGGGAGACTTCAGGGAAACTTTTAGGAGACTCCAAGGAAACTTTTGGGAGACTTCCAGAAGTCCCCTCCACCCAAGGAAACTCCAGGGAAACTTTAGGGAGACTCAAGGGAAACTTCTGGGAGACTCCACGGAAAATTTGGGAGACTCGAAGGAAACTTCTAGGAGACTTCCAAAGGCATGAGGCCATTAGCCTGGAGCCATTTACTATTAGCATTTACTATTTTGTACTCTGTTTTTGAAGTTTGAAGTTTGACCATTGATGATACAGTGATAGTTGATTGTAATTATGATTCATGAATCATGATTATGAAACTCAAATTATGAAACATCTAGTTCTTGTTGCATTTTCCAATGTCTATATTTTCATTTTGATTGTCAATGTTCAGTAGTTCACTAGTTCAATGAATTGATATATCATTGCAATGTGTTATTGTGTTTAAACTTTAAACTTTTAAGTTTTAAGTTTTGTTTTTATGTGTTAACCTTACTTATTCCTTAGGCTTCTACAATTATATGATTATATTGTTATACATCTTTTTATAACTAATTTTTCAAGTACTATATGTATTTCAGCACCGCCCCCTGCCACCCCCCCGCCGCCGTCCCCCCGTCGTCCCCAAACTTAGGCCCCCCGTCTCCCATCTCGGAAACACATCCCCCGCCGTCCTCCCGTCCCTGTCCCCCAAACTCCGTGGAACACTACCAAGAAGTCCAATCTTCTTCTTACGTTTTTAGTTGACCTGCTGCCCTTTACATCTTCTTGAGACTGACTTACACCTTTCCCTTTCAATTGTGCTCCGGAAGAAGAGGTTAGTGTTGACTATACCCTTGGCAGCTCTGCTGCTGGAATGGATTTCTTCCTCTTGAGGACTAGGAAAGCCTTGTTGTGCTTGAGAACTTGTCTTGTCCTTTCTTCAACTGAGAGGGACTCTTTGTTAGCCCAATTTACCTGTGGAAGAGGCTGATCTTCAATTCGCTTCCAAGTGTACATGGGGAGAAGCACATCTTCATCATCATCTGATAATCCCTCGATATCCTCTGATAAGCAGTCTTTCATTTGATGAAGAGTGAGCCTGTTGTAACTACACCTCCACACCTCGAATTCATCTCTGCAGTTAGCCCAAAAATCTTCAAGAGCGGGCAAGTGAGCATAGTTGTTCTCAAGTCGAGCAATGAAGATGCCATGAGGGTCATATGATTGTCTCTCGCTATAAGGCTTGAGACCAAGTTTAGACAACTCATCACCCATGCATTTAGCCTCTGTTGCTGATCTGCATGTATAGATTCCCAACCCCAATGGAAAACTAAGGGCAGGTTTCTTTCTATTCCTCAAAACTGTGTGGACATCATGTGCTTGCCTTAGGAATTCCATGAAAACAACTTCATCTGATGGGTACCTTGGCAGCATGAGTGGAGCATTGGAGTAGCCATAGACTCTGAGGTAGGTGAATGTAGGAAACTGTATAAACCAATCTGCCCACTCTGCTATTGTTGCCCTGGCAGTGGATGAGATGCGGACATGTAACTCATTGTCCAGGTCTCATACTGTGTGCATCAGGAAAGCCTCGTTCACCCTCTTGTAATGGTGCAATGACTTCGTGAACTCTAGCTGAGGGTAGTAGTTGTAGACATGTTGTACATTCAAGGACCCCTCAGTGTTCAACCCTCTGAATTGGCCCTGGAAGGCCACTAGGTAGACTAGGTAGGAGACCATATGAAACTCATGAATCTGGAAGTATTCTATTATTTGTTGATGGAGGTTGTCACTGATTAAGGTTGCCCAATCATAGAACTCAGTTTTCTTCATGATGTGAGGTATAACATAGAAGA
Organism: Sequoia sempervirens; assembly: GCA_007258455.2. NCBI lineage: Eukaryota > Viridiplantae > Streptophyta > Pinopsida > Cupressales > Cupressaceae > Sequoia > Sequoia sempervirens. The sequence continues at coordinate 24,148 of VDFB02327435.1, forward strand.
TCTAGGGTTGGAATTTCGTACCATCTTCTTGTCCAGTGACCCTGTTGAGCAAGGTGATCATGATAGCAATTTCATCTTTGAACTCCCCTCGCTCGATGTTCTTCGACAGAGTCTTATGTTTTTCCTTCATCCACTTCTGTGCAATCTTCTTACTGTATTTGACCTTGTGCATCTCCCATATCCTTTCACATTCTCCTTTTGAAATAGTCACACTTTCAAGCCAAGGGGGAATTGAGAAGCATTTCTCAATCGTATCAGGTTTCAAACTACAAATAAATCTGCCATCTACTAATTGAATCTCTCGTGTTACTGGATTGTAATGCTTGATACAAGCAATTACAAACTTTAAACTCTGTACTGAAATAGGAATAGATGTTCCTGTGAGAAGTCCAGAGTGTCCTAGGTTTTTGATTGCAGTGTTACCTGCGTTCTCCAAAGCATGTAGGTCGAACACCAGCTTGATGTGATGCAAGTCAGTCTGAGCTGTTTTGATGAAGTCATGGTATAATACTGACTTGGTCTTGAAATCATTGGGAGTGTATTTCAGTCTAAAAACCTTGAAGAATGACTATAAACTTGCCTATGTTCAGACAAATTTCGCCCACTTTCTAAATTTAGAATGCTGGTTTTTCTTCAAACGGACAAATTTTTCGGAATTCTTTTTGAGATATGGGTTTTGTTCAGAATTTCGTTACAAAAAGACCCAAATCGTCCGTTTTTGAAAATTTTGAGTGTAGACTGAAAAAGCAGCAAACCCTAATTTCTTCAATTTTTCACCAAAAAAGCTGGCATTTGGGTTTTGTTCAGAAACACATTTGAGATGAACCCAGTTGATCAGATTTGAAAAATACTGAGGGTTGATTGAAAAAAGCAACAAACCCTAGAATCTGAAATTTTCTTGAAAAAAGTTGTGATCTGGGTTTTCTTAAAAGGATGTTTTTAGAGGACCCAGATGATCAAAACTTGAAAACTCTAATGATTTCTCTAACATGCAAGGAAAAAGCAGCTGCTGCAACTTGAGAAATTTCTTCAAAAATTCTTCAGAATGATGAGCTAAGAAGACCCAAATTGTTGAACATTGAAAATCTCGACCTCCTTCATAAATTTGATGTTCTGGATAAAAAAAAAGCATGAAAAATGAAGGTCTTATGTTGCTGGTCTGAAAATTGATGAAGAATTTCTGAAAAATCAGCAAGTTGAAGCTTTGAATCTTGAAAAGGAAAACTCTGAAGTTGCTGCCCCTCTTCAACTTGGATGCCACCTGCAAAGAATGATGAAAATTGAATTGCAAAAGGCATCTTAAATAGATTTTAGGCTTGTGATAACTCTACTTTCTTCTTGCTTTTATCCTCGAAACCCTAAAATCTTCCTGTGCATCGAACTTGGACATCCCCTTCATCTTGCAACTTTGAAAATTTTGAAAAATTGGCTAAGGCAAGGCAACTTGGGTGCCCTTCTTGGCTAGAGGTGCCAATTTCTCCCAGACTTAGTCATTTTTCTGTGTTTTTCAACTTTTCTCTATTTTGAACCCTATTTGATCTTCGATCTCCGACTTCCAGATTGATCCGATGATCGAGCTGAATGTTTCATCGTGAAGCCTAATCGAATCTAAGAAGATCATCCTAGAGGCACCTTCAGCTAAAAACTTTGTTTGATGCTCCAAAATCATGGGCGCCCATCTTCTGTAGTGCCCAACCTTCACAAACTTAGCCATTTTGGTGTTCATCAAGTTCTCTATGTTTCCCTTTGACTAGAGATGACGACTTCTGCCATGTACAAATGCTGTCATAGTACATGTGGAATCAACAAAGCAAATTTCAGAAGAACAAAGTTCTAAAAATGCGTAACTCTATTGGGTCAAGGCAACATTGCCCATAGATAATATGTCTAAGGAGACATATGATGAACTTGAAGACACTGAAAATGAAGATATTAGGCAGAATACTCGGCCTGCACAATGCAATAAGTAACCACTTGCTTGCAACAAATCATAGATTGGAGCAAAATAGCCTGCACCCTCTAAAATATGTAAGATATTAAGGCTCTAGGCTTGAAACTCCTACTGACACATTTAAGTACTGTAGACTCAATGATAGTATAGAGAGTCCCAACTTTGTAGAGACATCCTGGAAATGCTTTTAAAAGTGTGAACATTATTTTTTAAAAAGGAGAGATATCCCATACAAAGTTGCAGTTAGGACAAATCTTAAGATCAGAAGATGGACCAATAACTTGAACCCCCAATTATGTGTAATCTCTTGTAATTATAAGACAACATAATTTGTAATAGCCTGACTAAATATACAATAACAGTATTACAATAGCTACAGTTGCAAATCTAACGATAAAGAAAAGAACATACTGCCCTTGTACACAGGAACTGGAAACATTCAATCTTGCTAGAGAGAGAAGAAAGTTATTAATGAGGAAAGAAATTCACATAAAGAATATGCATTGGGCTAGGTAAATAATAAAAGCCGATTCATTTACTGAGACAATAGCCAGACAATTTTATTAATTTTTATAGCACCCTTTCCAGTTTCAAAATGGAACAATAAAATCAAACGTTATCATAGAAGAGTCAAATAAGTTTCGTTTCTGCACACAAGTGAAATTGAACACCTGTTGCACTAGCATGCAGTAATCTAAAACAAATAAGTAAAACAAAAGCATAGCTGTACAATTGCTTTACATAATTTCCGAATATGTTACAACTCTTAAGATAAAAGTATGGATATAAATGTTTGATGTTTTACTTGTAATTTGAAACTAATACGATCGCCTATCTAGGCCTTTGTGTCTGTGTGTGGTGGGGGGGTCAAGTTTCAAAATTACAAATACTGACAAACAACACAGAATTTTCTTAAATTTTCATATTTGCATTTCATTGAAAACTAGGAGGGAAGTCACAAAATTACATATACTGGCAAACAACAATACAGAATTTTCTTAAATATATTTTCATTTCAATGAAAACTAAGGAGGAAATGGAACATACAGTGGACAACTCGAGTTCAAATGTAAAACCAAATATGTCGTATGCATATTGTAAGAAATCTAGCACACCCATGACCTCATCTTTGACCTGCACAGAAAAATACAGTGTCAACTATATTTTAGCTTCTGTTAAGGCATGCATAAGACTACACTAGGAAAGCAATATTCTATATATTAATCAATGATCACTTTTATTGAAATCTTCCTACTCCTATTGTCAAAAGTAGTAAGAAAAATCTAGAAACTAAACTAATAGTGCCCAACTCAACACCATAGTAGAAAGAGTAGCAAGAAAACATAATGAGTTAATATAATGCAAGAAAAAAGTGATTATCTAATGAAAAACAAATATGATTTACAAGATAAAAACAGGCTAATTATCAAAGATTAGTCAAGAGAATTTTATGAAGAAAACCCAGATGAATTCCTTTATGCACAACTATTTGATATAAAAGTCTCATCATCCTAAAATGAGAACTTCTTGTCTAACGTAAGTTTTAGAAAATGCATCTCATAGGCAGAACTAAGGACAATCAGTTTGGTTTGTAGGTTCCACAGAATAGGTCTGGATTTGACCCTTAGAAAATGAATAAAAAAATTTATCAGATACATGTTTTAAAAGTTGTCATTCTACTTCCTTAAAGTTGTCTAGAACTTTTTCCTCAAATCACTTGTTAGGCCAATGACTTTCTAAACTGGCTTCTTATAAGAATACTATCTTATGATACAAAAAGGACAACACCTCAAAACAGAAACATTTTTAGTTCACTTCAAAAACCATGTGACTAAGTTCCCGATAAATTCAAAGAAACATATGCATTCTCCATTTGATAGTACTCTGGTATTCCCCATTTATTACCTCAATGAGTCTTCTTCCTCTGCAAATATCTCAATGTTTTCACCCAAACCACCCATAGGCGTTGTTCATCTAAATCAGAGATTTGTAGGTTTCTCAAAATATGATATGTTATTTTCTTTGACACTAAGAGGAACATAACCACCGACTAATAACTGCATTCCAATTTCTACTTTGACAAAATTGTTCACCTCATATAATAAAAAATTCTTCAAATAGGCAAGTCAGCACACCTAACTAACATAAACCTAATGAAATTAGGCACTTTTTTTATTGCTTTCTGATAATTTAATTAATTCAATAATGAAACCCAACATATACCTGAGATCTTGCACAAAAGATGTGAGCATCATCCTGCAATAACAAAGCAAAGAGTTTCAAATTGTAATCTGTAGAGATCATAGATTCTCAAGAAAAATTGTAATAAATGCATGAAAATAAAAGTAACAACCATCATTTATCATGATAATTGTATGATAACACATTAAAACAACAAATATGATATTCTGCAAACTGACACCAAACCTGTTGAAATCGCCGAACACGAGTCAGACCTGTCAAAGCACCACTGAGTTCATTTCGATGCAAAACACCAAAATCAGCCAAGCGAAGTGGTAATTCTGCCATGACATTGCAAAGCAGTTAGATATTGAGAATGTGTTTCTCCAATAGAATGCATTTCCAATTCTAAGCAAAACATAAGGTTTACTAAAATAGACTAGAAAAGTATTTAATTTTTGGGTTTCAAGACATTTGATATATTCTTACTTAGAGAATTATGAAGATTCTCAAATAATGGTAGGCAATGCCACATGAGGTCCCTTGTAGAAGCTCAAAATAATATAACAATATCACTTAGAAGTGTGAAGGATACAATGTAGAGAAAGTAAGCCAATATCTATTCTATTTAAAATGATTATGAATTGGCAGAAATTTACACTTAATTGCAATGATTCACTTTTGATCCACTCTTCGAATGCAACAACTATCCATTCATATTCCCTATAATGTGCACCTACAATTAGTATTGCAAAATGAAATTTTTAATGACAAACAAACCATATCAATCAAAGAAATAGCTCAAACATTCAACAATTACTTTAAGCATAAAATTTTATATAGTTTTGCTGATACAAGATCTCTACTTTATTTTTCCTTCCCAGGTTGAAGCCCCAATGCATATCCCTTCATAAATCATCATCTGCACAGGGATTCTTGTTATATATTTCTATTTCCTTCTTGTTGTGAGCAGTATCAAAGCCTCTCAATGTCTCTCCCTTGAGCCTTCTCGTCAGGTACATTGGCCAGTCAACACCATCACCATGCTCCCAGTTCCAAACTTAAAGTTGAACTAAGAAGAACAACTGTTTATGCCCATTTAATTGTGATGGGTGGATCTGAAATTGCATGCAAAGTGGTTGAAATTGTTAAAGCTCACAAACAAGTGGCAAAAATTGAATTGTTGGATGGTAGTTTTAGACTGCTGGTTATAGACAATTTATTTTATTTTTACTTCCTGCATGGTACTATTTTGAAAATAATTCAATATCTTATGGGCTATGCCTAAGGCATAATTAGTTGTTTAAATTAATTGGAATATGATGTTCTTTTAAAAGGTGGACTCCCTCCTTATCGATACTCCTTAGATGCACCTTTTTGTTGCATTCTCTCCAATGAAGTGATCAAGTGAGCTGTCACTAAGGACACATACCATTAGTATATCTAAGTCCCTCGGTCCTCACTTCCACAAACTATCATCTCAAAGAAAGCCTTATAAGCTGAGCATTTTTTATAGAGAATCGATGACATTGTTCACCTTGACAATCTCCAAAACAACTGGTCACACGCTAATTTACCAAGTGCTTCCCAGCAGCCCCACATATCCATACCTTCACAATTCTAGTACTAGTGGTGGTCTTTTTGTTGGCCAAGTGCCTAAAGTAAAGGTACTCACATGTTTGCTTGCCAAAATCAAAATCACGGGATGAGTGAGAGGGAAATTCATTTGCCGAACCGGAAGGAGAGGACTCCCACGCTCAACCAATGCCAAGGGGGAAGTACTCTCTTGTTGGTGAATCTCCCATATGCATCCCAAATCCTCTTAAAATCCAAGGTCACTTACAATATACCTAGAAGGGAACTAGAGTAAATTGGCCATATGAAAAGCTTTTCATTTTTCAATTAACAAATTATATTAAAGACTTAAAATATAAAATAGCTTACAATATTTAGGACTTACCCCATAATTAATTGTCAATTCCCTCTTCTATTTTCTCACTTGTTGCCCACATTTGCTCTTTCATTTATTGACTACATCTACATTATTTATATGTAGGTGGTTCAATTTTAGACTTTTCTACAAAGAGATTTTTATTCTTCTTCCAAGGGTATGGAGAATCTATTTCCAATTTTAAACAAGGGCTAACCAAGTAAAGCCATTGAGGTTGTCTAAGGATCAATGGTTTCAACATGTGTCATGCATGCTCAAAGTGTAGCCTTCAACAACCTCACCTGCACACTAAGTTTCATTCAATGCGCACCACAATACTCACACATCCACACACAACATTGTTCTCATGTATTCTCTTCAACAACATCATCTACACATCCAATTTCACTCAATGTACACAACACAATACCAACAAATCCACGCACAACATTGTCCTCTATATCCACATGCAACAATGTCTTTGTGAATCTTGCACATGGTCGCACATGTGAATGCCCAATCAAACCATATATGTGACACATGGAGTATTCTCATCCACATGATATGCTTCAATATGTGCACACCACTTAGTAGCAAACAAGACCATACGACTGGCATCATACACATCTAACATATGGCAGCATCTACACATGTTCTGGCATATAGGTTTGACATTTGTCATCATGACATCCACATAGTCAACAAACCATATGTGTTTGACAAGTTGTCAGCATATCTACAGTGCCTAGTTGATAGCTTACTTGTACAAATACCTACTTTGTACATTTTGTAAAGTAAAAGAGGCATAATGGATTCTCATCTTACGTTTTTTTGTAAATTCATCAAGTTCACTAATGAATAGAAGTGGCATATTTGCCATAAGCCTTCTGCATTCGAGTGTATCTTGTTTTGAATCTCAATTTTCCTTAGGATCTTGTTGTATTACTAACTAATTTGAAAGAGTATCCCCTTGTTCACTCTAGGAATCGAATTGTTGGTATTAGAGTTGAAGCTCTTCTTTCATGTAGATGCAAACATGCACACAATAGTTAAGGGAAGTCAACACACCTAGCTCAAATTGTGAAAGTCCAAACAAACATCAAAGAACAATAGCCTACAAATGCACTACCAACATCTCAATTAACATTCAACAAATGTTCAACGATACTTTGGAGACACAATTTCACAAACTCTTCAAACAATTCCATGACTTCATAAACTACCTTTTGACCAAGACCATAAAAGCCTACATAGCTCATAGAACATCAAAATCCCTTTATAGTTCAAGTCAATCTAGATATTCCTACATTTGATGACAAAATCAACACCTGAATGAAAGATATCTAGATACAACAACTAGAATAATACTTCTCTATCAAAAGCTCCACTAACACCACAAGATTTCCTTTCTAGCACTAAAAATGTCCATCTCAATGTTAACTAGTGGCAAGCACTTAACGACCAACATGACAAAGATAACCAACCAATTTTGGACTAGAATGACTTTATTTGCAATTTAGGGGAGGAATTCTATCCCCTCAAACATTTTGAGGACGAATACATGAAGTTCTAGCAACTACATTAACAAAAGGATCAATCTATGGAAAAATACGCCAACAAGTACCATGACTTTTCTCTATGCTTGCATGAGAATGTTTCCGAGCAACGCAAAGTACTCAAATACATATATAGATCATCACCTTCATCCATGCTAAAATGGAGTTCTTGGCCTTTGATACCTTGGGACAGGCATTCCACAATACTTTCAAGTGTGCTCTCAAACCTATGTAAGAGTAACCGATGATGCCACACCTTAAGAAGTCTACAACATACTGCTTCGAAGACCATATGCATATGATTGGGATGAAACCTATCATTCCAAACCGCAACAATGGATGGTACATACCATAGTTTGAGGACTCTATGAGTCCTGGAAAAGACTCTTGGGACTCACGAGTCCTAGGGCTCGCCAAGTCGACTTGCCAAGGACTCCCGAGCCGAGTCCTAGAGAGTCCAAGCTAGGACTCCCAAGTCCTGGGGAGTGACTCGCGCGAGTCCTAGAGTCAAACTCTCGAGTCCCAACTTAGGACTCTTGGCATTGCCTGGAAACAATGAGTATGAATGTTTAAAACTTGTTTTTTGTTTGTTTTTTTTATTTGAAAGTTTGAAACTATGAGAATGAATGATGAAATTTCAAATATTGAATGTTTGAAGATCATATAACATGTGTAATATTTGAATTATGAGAAATTGATAATACAATTTGGCTCTTATGTTCTCTAACTACATTAATTTATTTTTGACGGTTTTCTTCTTTGTCGAGTTTGTGTCGAGTCCTGAGTTGGAGTCCTATTTTGGGCTATCAAGTCCACGTTGAGTTCGAGTTTTCAAACTTTGGTACATACCATTACATAGAACTTCAACCTCTACAAGACCAAATCACTAACCAAACTAACTTTGGTCTCTAATAAAATGCGTCACAAGGTATGTAGTAGTTTGTGCTTCTCATGATGCACCTAGAAACAATTGCAACACACATTTGACAAGGTATTGTAGTAGCATGAAGACATTTTTGACTCTTTGTAGAACACAAATGTCTTCCAACACACTACACAATACAACAACACATTGATTTGGTTTTGAAATGTCCTCTCCCAAACAGATCACCATATCAAAGGTCTACATGGGAGAATGATGAAGATTGGAGCCAAATCCAAGAACTACTCAATCAAGGCAAGATTCAACCTAGCTCTTTACCATGTGGCAATCTAATAGTTCTTGCACCTAAAAAGGACGACTCCTAGCACCTATGCATTGACAATCAAGCACTCAACAAGATCATAGTGAAAAACAAATATTCTCTATCACGCATCAATTACTTGCTCGATCGGCTTGAAGGGTTACATTACTTCAACAAAATCGATCTCAAATCAAGATACTTCAAAAAATCCCTTCAAAACTCGTGAAGGACCACACAAATAGATGGTTTTTCCCCTCAATTTAACCAATCCTCTAGCTACATTCATACCCCTAATGAACGGCATCCTTTAACGGTTTGACTCTTCACTAATGCCTTTGTCATTGTCTAGTTGGATGACATCTTCATCTATAACAAGGCATGGGAAAAGCATGTGGAGTAGGTCTCTCACATATTGGAAACATTGTACCAACACAAGTTAGAAGCCACTCTCAATACATGAACTTTTGGCACCACAAAAATCTAGTACTTGGGCTACATCATTAACCAATCTAGTATACATGTAGATCCTGATAAAATCAAAGCAATCAAGCACTGGAAAACACTATTAAGTCTAACTAACTTAATTAGCTTTCTCATACTGGCTAACTTCTATCGCAAGTTTGTCCTTGGCTTCTCACATATTTCTTGGTCACTGAACTGCCAAGACACCATTCTCATCGACACCTACATAATAGCATGCTTTTGAGGAGCTCAAGCAACACATATTCTCACAATGCCAAACATTGTACAACCCTTTGAAATCCCTATCAATGCATCTAATTATGCACTTGATTGTACTTACACAACATGGATATTCAGTCCTATTTAATACATAAACTCTTAGCAACATAGTTCAACACTACTCCACCTACAAAAAAGGAGTTGCTCATGCAAGCAATCAAGCAATGGTGGCACTACCTTCTAGGCAAGCAAACTCAAAGCAAATTGGATAACATGCACGGCATTAAGTAGATGACATATTTACAATTGTTCCTTCTCGTCATCAAACATAAGGAAAAAGTTGACTACCTCAAATAACTAGCCATTCACACACTCATCACAATGTTGGACTCACACAATTGTACCTTCTCTTAGTCACTCTACCCTATAGATGCAAACATTGCACAAACCTATGTCAAGCTCTTGCAAGACAAACAGGTTGGTGAGTTGTACACATCCAACAAGCTTGGACATCTCTATGTTCCAAACAACTCACCATGCTAGAGACTCATCTAGGAGGCACATTATGTCAAAATAGTTGAACACTTCAACATTACCAAAACATTGCTAGCAGTTTTACTTGCCTCACATGTGCACAAGCATTGAGCACCATATCAAGTATTGCATTGTAGCATTGCCATTCTTGCAAATAGGAAGCTTGGACTTTACACCCCTCTATTAATACCAAGACGACCTTGGAAGCCCATCAACATGGATTTCCCCAAGGGATTACCTACAACCATAATAAGCATACTTTGCGAGTAGGAGAATACAAGAAAAAAAATTAGGGCCAAGTTACTTGAATAATAACTTGTGGGTCTTAGAAAACGAGTTTTGATGAGTTTGAGTGTCTCTTCGTCCCAACACAACCTTGGGAGCCGTTCAGCATGGATTTCCCCAAGGGGTTACCTACAACCATAATTAGTATACTCAACGAGTGGGAGAGTACAAGAAAAAATTGAGGCCGAGTTACTTGAATGATAAATTGTAGGTCTAAGAACACAATTTCTCATGATTCGGTCTCAAACTTGCAATAAGTACTTTCAAGTACTCAACAAGTAGAATCATCATGATGCAAGTTTGTAGGTTGAAGTGCAAAAAATACTAAGTTAAACTATTAGGGACTATGAAGGAAACCCCAAAACACAAATCTCGTCACAATTTCCAATTACCAATCATTGCAATGTGTCAAATAAAGAAACCAATTGTGTTGGGAGGGCATCAAAAGAACAAGGCTTGCATCCAAACGAGTTGTAGACATTCTCATAAATGAGTTTCATTTCAAATCACAATTTGCAAGCTATTTAGGGCTTTTACATTCACGATTTTCAATTGCAAGGGTTCAATAGCTAGAAAACTGCATCTAAAAGGGAAAAACCTTAAAATTTATGTTTTAAGTCGTTGAACTTTTGTCGAGTCAAGAAAAATTGGTTCATTGAGTCTAAGCATGTGAACTATGCCTACAACTAAGCATCAAAATGACTCAATGTTTGTTGTGGTTACAGATTTTCCAAGATGACAATCATAGTGGCATGCAAGAAAAGCATCACCATGGAATTAGCATCTTTTCTTCACCAATATTTGGGTCCACTTCAACTTACCAACATCCATTGTTTCTAACCACGACCCACAATTTGTCAATCATTTCTAGCAAACTTTATGTAGCATGTTAGAGACACAACTAGATTGGTCTACAACTTTTCATGGTCAACCACAATCTTGTGCACCATCTACACATTTACGATAGGGCCCATCCATGCACTCGAGATAACAACATCAACTACATCCAACATGCCTACAACAAACCTCTTCACTATTTTACAAGACATAGTCCTTTCCAGACATGTCTTGGGTTCCAAACTACATCACCCTCGACATTTCCTACTACACACCTCCCACCTCAAAGATGTGCACACAAGAACAAACCAACAAGAAACAAAAGTTTTTGCAATACATCCAAGATGCACACTAACAAGTTCAACAAATATTGACATGCCAACAACAAAAATACAAAGATCACCACTAACACTCACCACACACCCCAAACTTTTCAAGTAGATGATAATCTTGTTGAATCTTCAAAAGGAACACTTCAAGGGGTCACGCCAAAAGATTAAGCCTTTGCACTATAGTCTTTACACCATTCTCCTCACAACTAGTGAAAGCACCTTCTTTCTTGACCTTCCACAATACTTGGGACTACACCCGATATTCAACATGGAATTCCTTAAGCCATATTTTCCCCTTCTACTAGCGCTCACACTAGTCCACAATCCACAAAATTGGACCTTATTCATTCACAACCAGCCACCACGAATCACATTATCAACACCACTACCCCCCATACTCAACACAACAATCATCAATTATTTTGAATAGCCAAGACCAGGCAGCATGCATAACAAGCTAAGTGGTAAACACTTCAGCAACTATACATGCAATTTCCTCATTGCACTATCAACACAATAAGTACCATCAATCCTCAAGGGGAGCAAATGACCCAAGCGCAACCTCACATATCCTCTTCAACATCATTAGCACAATTAGCTTCACTCATCATGCAACATTGTCCACATGCAATTCTTACAGGCCACCATGCATTACTACTCATGCAAATATTGTGCCATGTCCCCTTTATCAAACTAGCATCTTGAAGAAGACTTCTAGCCTATTACTATTTCCTATAGGATAAAGGATTGTGCAAGAGAAATGAACACTAACGTTCTTATAATTAAAATAAAGTGTTTTTAAACACTAGTATTAAAATAAAAAGTAATTTTAAATACTTAAAATAAAAAAGTACTTTTAAATACTTGGAGTGAAATTCAATCCTAGGACCTGATTTGGAAAGGTATATCAATGGGACACCTAGCTTCATTTCATTATCAAGATTTCATTTGGCATTTTTCGTTGTGAGTTTGGTGCTCGAATTTTCATCCAAAGACAAAACCCTTTGGCTGTTTTTTGATATTTAGGAGGATGAAAACCCTCTTGAACTTCCCTCTTGCAGGTTTGGGCAAATTGAAATTTGCAAGCAATCCAAGGTCACCATCTTTTCAGAGTTTGGGCTGATTGACATTAATTTGGAATGCTACCTTGAAGGGATGGGTCACTGCCAACTTTACCAGGGCAAAATTCACTGTTGCACCTGTCTCCTTAAGGCTGATCACCAACAATAATTGCAAGGATTGAGATTGGTTTGGGTGCTGTGTCTGCTGGAGTAATTTGAATCATTTTGGGGCAGAATTATACAGTTTTGAGGCTGCAAACTGCATATAGGGAGTGCACCAACAGCTAGGACAATCCACCATATACACAACTGCTGGCCGCATCATCACTGGGCATCATAATAGCTGATCGCACCATTTTCTGTTAAGTGCCTTCACCTGGGAGATGCCGCACTACTTGGTGGAGGTTTTGATATCTTTGGCAGTCCATACAGAGGTGTAAGGACAAATCTATTACAGCTGTCACAATTGTTCAGGCCATACATCAGCAACTTCCTCTTCCTTTGGCATATCTCAGCGCATGACCAGCTAAGTCATCATATTTACATTATTTGAGTAGACTTATATGAATGTAATTCTGGAAATCACCATTGTACTGGATCAATTATCAGATCTGCATTCCCTTGATGTTGTGCACTACTGTAAATTATTTATGTCAGCATTTTCCTAACTGATCCTACTCCAAAATTTTCTGATTTCAATATTTCATATTGGCTAATTCATTGTCACAAGAATTTTCAGTTTTTTACTGTCTATAACCAGTATTGCAAATTAGTCTCCAGTTGCTGTTTCTGTTTGCATTTTAATTCCAGAACTCAGAAAATACAATAAAAAAAATCAGAAACTAAAAAACTTCTATATTTGGGACATTACAAATTGCAGTCTTGTACATGCCGATGTCTACTCAGACCATACATATTTGATACATGGAACATTCTCATCCACATGATATGCTTCCACACATGCCCACCACCTAGCAGCCTCTGCACTACAGAACATGATCATACAACTTGCACCATACGCATCTGACACATGGTGGCATCCATGCCACATGTTTATACAATACAACTAGCATCCACATAGTCAATACCCCATAAGTAAGTGACACTTGTCAATATATCTATGGAGAATAGACAATGACCTACTTGTGTAAATGCCTTCTTAGTACAATCCATAAAGTTGAAGAGGCATAACAGAATCTCATCTTACCTTTGTAAATTCATCATGTTCATTCTTGAATAGAAGTGGAATATTTGCCATAAGCCTTCCACATTCAACTTTATTTTGTTTTGCATCTTTGCTTTCCTTGATGCATTCTATGATCTTGTTGCATTACTAATTAACCTGCAAGATCATCCCCCTATTCACCTTGAGGATTGGATCAACAAATGAGTTCCCAAATTTTGATTGCCATCTCTTGTATCATGTTTAGACTATATGGTATTAATTATCAATACTTATGCATAGTTCCATGTCCTGGCTATAAGGTATTAAGTATTATGTATAGTTAAAAGTTTAATATATTAGATTTTATTTTTTCAAAAGACATTGTGAATTAAGACAAACATAATACAGTAAATGTATATTTATATATTATGTTCCTAAACTATGTTAAAATCCATCCCCAATACAATAATATACATTTCAAATGTATTGGGTTTATTTTTAAAAATAACATGTGATCTAAGATATTATTAATGACTTCAATTTCAAAGTTGTCAAATGGGAAGACCTCAAGTAGTAAAATCATTGGAGCTTTTATAATGGAGACAAATCCCTAGGAGACATGTTACATGCTTAAAATTTACAAATGTACTAGGTCTATTTTTAAATATAATACGTGATCAAAGATATTATTAATGCCTTACATTTCAAAGTTGTCAAATGAGAAGACCTCGAGTGCTAAAATCATTGGGATTTTTAATATGTAGACTCATATTCAAATCCCTAAGAGATGTGTTACATGCTTAACATTTACAAATGTGGAATGTTAAATTGAATCAACTACCACACCCAATTCTGGGTGTTGTGGACTCCAATGGACAAGGCCATATGCAAGTCTTTGGTGAAATTGACGGAAGTGATGCCCCATAGTCATGGCATCTAAGCCAAAGGAATACCTGTACGTGGATATTAACCTATAAATAATAACATACATTTCAAAGTTGTTTACAGAAATATATTTATTAAAATGTGTTTCTTTTCATTTTACTTAGAAATGTAAAATTATTTAGGAATTTGCATATTCCTATTGTTGATATGCGAACACAAATTTTACCAAATTTTATTCTCTAGCAAATTTTATCCAAATTTTGTTCTTCTCAATCACAAACACAAGATCAAACATTTTGTGATATAAACCAATTTTCCTAGTTTGAATAGATAATAAACACCTATATACCATGACTTATTTGACATTTTGAATTAATATCAATTTGTTGTGTTTTATTTCTTTTTAGCTTATCATATACATATAGATTTAATATTATGATTGATTTCATTTATATTGTCTGTATTTTTATAGTTTATATTATTATCTACAAGGACATACACAAGGCTTACCAAGTCCAAGTCCCAAAGAAAATTGCCTTACCCTAGTAACTTATGTTGAATTACTTAAGAATCTCAATTGACCAGCTAAGGATGTGCTTTGACAAATTGTCATTTAAATGGATCACCATTTTTTGTGTACTAAGAGGAGAAGTTGCCTAAGATCTCTCCACAAGATGGAGACCAAGGAGTACTTTATATTTGGGTGTCCCATCTATCATAAGATTTGAGGAAAGTATCATTGTTTCTTTAGAGATCGACCAAACTCTCATGCCACAACACATGACCTAGTGCAAGCAAACAATTCCTCAATGCAATGTCCAAACTAAATCTGCCACCCAACCACTATGCCTTCAGACTATCTTCAAGCTTACTTTCTACATCCACAAACTCAAATCCATGGACCTCAACTTCTAGTCATCAGAGATATTCATAATTAACACTTTGCTTTTCATAAAAGAATGCTTCACTTGTCACCACTGTTTTGCTATCCTCACCAAACACAAGCACAATTGGTATTCAAAGATTAGGTTGCTTCTTTTTGTGAGCATTTCAATTGATGGGTTACCTCCTTTCATGTACTCATTGGGCATTCCTACTTGGCTCCTTCCTTCAAAGGAAACCATCATTAGAGCTGCCAAGGAGGACACCAGGTCACATGCACCTCCCCTCTTATGCAACCCAACCCAAAGCTTGTTTGTTACACTAAGCATTTATTACAAGTGGAAGATGGTATCTTATGACATCCTCACCATCTCCAACATCATTTGGTCACATGGCTTCAAGTTTCCCATTGGCCAACTAAGGAATTCTTCCCGCAAAGTACGAGTTGACACAAATCTCCATATTCTTCACTAGGACCAGATTTGTCATCTTTGCTCCCTGCAAGAGGAGGTGATTGAGGAGCACTTTATTTTTAGATGCCCTATTTACTATGAGATTCAAGGGATATATTGCCACCTCTACAAGTACTAAGGCAATACTCTCTCTACTTTCTTTAGATATCCAAACCAACAGTGCCTGGCCCTTTATCTACAAGAGGTCTTCACCCTTTGACGTAGATCCATGCAAGGCATCACTAGGAATCTTAGAGCCCACAAGTTGACCACCTCCTCCCAACCCATCCAAGAGACTAATGGCTCTAAATGGTCCTTGGATACCACACTTCACATAAAGATGCATATAGAGTTGTGAGAGGACATTTCTCACAATTTCTACCCCAACACATTTGGTGCAGGAGCACCCAAAGGGTTATCATAGGTTGTCTAGGACAGTCTTGTCTAGGACAACTAGGCAATAAAACTTTGTTTATTTGGATGTAAGCCTTAATGGCATTTTTGATTAGGTGTTGATCATCTGATGAAGGTCATGTTGACCAATGGATAGGCCTAAGGCTTTTGCCAAGTAAGGTTTTGACCTTTTAGGGTCTTTTAGGAAGTTTCTTTTCAATTTTTGCAAATAATGCTCAATTGGAGCTACAAGCAGCAAAGGAGAGCCCATGAGTGAGATAACTGATTTAGGTGACCCTATTTATGGAATGCCTCGGCATTGGAGCATGGTTGGAAGCATTTGTATTGTTTGAAGTTTTGTGAATTCAAGGAAAACAGTTGTGTTTTGTGCTAATTTTCTGATTTTTGCTTCAAGTGTTGTTTTAATGGATTGAACAAGGCACTGTAGTTAGTGTAGGATGTAGTGTAATTAACCTTCAAGCTTTGTGTGGCATTTAGATAGGTTTCTAATTCGATTTCAACATTATTTGTAAATAGTTTTGTTTCTTCACTATTGCTGGTCTGAACCAGATAGTTTTGTGAAAATGGAGTGTTAGTTCACTTTCCCACCGTACAAATTGTATGGCCCTTTGGGAATAGTGACTAGACTCCATGGTTGTAAATATTGTAGGGTTTAGGTTTTTTGAAAGCACAGGAGCTATTGGAAAAGTATTGCCCTAGGTGAGCCAGGGAAGAGTCCGGCTAGGGAAGACCTCAGTGCAGAGCACTTAAATTGTAGGGGTGTCAACTTTTTGACAAATCACTACTTGGAGAATACAAATAAGGGTCTTGCCAATGCATAGCATGGAGGAGGAAGCTCCATCAATCCATCTGATGTGAGGAAAGTTTGATAGTTTCAAAGCAGCCAGGAAAGGGCTTAAAAGACCTAATTTTGGCCATTTTCAGGTTAGGGTGTTGTACGGACAGTTGAGACCCAAGACCCCAAAAATCTTTGAGAGGTGGCCATATGAACCAGGAATCTCAAGAAAAGATTGGGGTGTTCTTTGGAAAGTTTAGAGAACTAACCTATTTTCTCGGGGAAGGAGGCCTAATTGGGGCTCCTAGGGCTAGTAGTCTTTAAAGACCTAAATGAGAGTTTGGTGGAAGTGACCAAGAAATAGAGTCATATGGACCTTCAAGAACCATAGTAGGTTGGATTGTAGTCATTAGAAATACCTCCACACCCCTGCAAGGTTAAATTCAAGATTTTGGAGGATTTTAGTCTTTAGGGTGGATTAAGGGCTAAGTGTAGAGTTGCAAGTTTGTACCAAGGTGGGCTTGGTAGGAGGAATTATGTTGGTAGTTGGGGTTGGCAAGGCAAAACTAGGGGATCCTAAGTAAAGAAAGGTCCTATAGGTTGAAGTGGTGGAGAGAGACACCTTAGAGGTCTTCCAACAAGACTTAGAGCATGAAACTGTGATTGTTTCATCCAACCTCCCTATCAGATTGGTATCGAGAGCAACAAAAGATTTGGGATAGAATATTATATGTAGGAGATTGAGTCTAGTGGTTCTATGACATGGTGACAAAATGCAGAATTGGCCAAGAAGGTCGAAGAACAGGGGAAGACACAGGGGCTATTGAGGGAAAGAATAGCCCAACTTGAGCAAGCAATGAGTAATGTGCGTTGGAAGGAAGGGTACCAAAGAAAGAAGAGGTTGCAGAGGAAGACAAGATCCCTGAACCTGACCTTTTGCAAGAAGAGCATTTCTTGAAGGCATTGAAGGCTTTGGAGGAAAAGCACTTGAAGGCATGCCAATCATGAGGTGGGAAAATGGAAGCTGATTTAGTTGTTGATTGGATAGAGGGAATGGAAAACCATTTCGAATGTGATGGAGTCACTAAGGCATAGAAGGTAAAGGTGGGCAAGTCAAGACTAAGAGGTTTTTCCTTGACATGGTGGAAGTTCATCCGTGCATTAAAGAGGGAAAAGGAAGGCAAGCAGCTTCCATTTCTACTTGGAAGGGAATGGTTGCCAAAGTGAGAGAAGCATACACGCTTCGATGATTATGAGATTTAGTTGCATAAGAAAAGACAGAGCTTGAGACAAAGAAACCAAGATGTAAATTCCTATACAGAGGAGTTTCAAAAATTTTGCATGAGGTCTAATGTAACTGAGGATGAAAGTCTTAAGGTGGCTAGGTATCTTAAAGGCTTGAAGTGGAACATTCAAGAGGAGATGACTCTTCTAAGTCCTAAAAAAATGCACCAATGCTATCAATTGGCTATAAAGATTGAAGAGAGGAATAAGAGGAAACAAGACTAGGCTTCTAAGAGAAGAGGTAAAGGCAGAGATCAAAGAGGACATAGAGGTGGATACCAAGGTAGAGGGACTGAACAAAGAAGTCAGGGAGAATCTAAACTCAAAGAGCATGGAAGTGAAACAACTTCTAGAGGAGGTTATGGAAGAGGAGAGGACCCTGCTGAGGTTCAAATAGAGGAAGAGGAGCAAGTAGTGCGGTAACTCATATCCTCAAGTTAGTATGAAGTGTTGCATAACCGTGGGTCAAGTAGGACATCTAGCTTATAGGTGCCCAGAGAAAGCATCTTCTTCAAATACAGAAAAGAGAGTAGCATATGCTCAAGAAGACACTATGAGTGTCAAGTCACCAGAGGTTAGTCACATTGAATCAGAAATGGGGGAGAACTTGATGTTTAGCAAGGTTCTGATCAGACAACCAGTCAAAGAAGAGCTAAAGCAAAGGAGAGCCTTATTCAAGGTAAGATGAAAATACTTGGGAAGGTGTGCAAAGTTATAGTGGATTCAGGGTCTACTGATAACATTATCTCTGAGGAGGTAGTGAGGAAGTTGAAGTTGGTGAAAGTACCCCACACTAACCCTTACAAGGTGACATTGTTGAACAAAGGGCAAAGTGTTCTTGTAAATGAGCAGAAAACGGTGGAGTTCTCCATTGGAGGGTACAAGGACAAGTTGATTTGTGATGTGTTGCCCATGGATGCATGCCATCTTCTATTGGGGAGACCATGGTAGTATGACAGAGGAGCCATCTATGATGGAAAGGAGAACAATATCTCATTCAAGAAGGATGGAAAGACATTCAAACTACAGTCACTATCAAATGAGGAAGAAGGACAATCAAAGACCCCTAGTGTCTTGTTAAGTAGTGGAAAGGAGTTTATCAACACTCTACAACAAGGAGGGGAAGGATATGTGGTCATGGTGCAATCTAAGGAGGAAGATAAGACTGAGAAAATAGTCATACCAGGAGCAGTCCAGAAGTTGCTTGAGAAGTACAAGGACATAGTCAGTGATGGAACACTAGCAACCTTACCTCCAAAGAGAGCCATCAGTCATCAGATTGACTTCATACCAGGGGCTTCATTGCAAAACAAGGCAGCATACAAGCTTACACCAAATCAGAACCTAGAAGTAGCTAGACAAGTGCAGGAGTTGTTAGACCAAGGACTAATTAGGAAGAGCATCAGTTCGTGTGCAGTACCAGTGGTCTTAGCAACCAAGAAAGGTGGTAAGTGGAGGCTATGCACTGATTCTAGGGCTATAAATAGAATTACAATCAGATATAGGTTCCCTCATTCCTAGGGATTGAGGATTTGATGGATTGTCTTGAGGAGCCTAATATTTCACTCAAGTTGGATCTCTGTAAGAGTGGATACCACCGCATTAGAATCAAAAGATGGGGATAAATGGAAGACAGCTTTAAGACAACCGATGGGCTGTATGAGGAGGAAGTGATGCCATTTGCCTCTCAATGCCTTCTAGCATTATCCATGAGGCTCATGAATGAAGTGCTTAAGGATTTCAAAGGTATATTTGTGTAGGTATATCTTAGATGATATACTCATCTTTAGCAAGACAACAGAAGAACATCTAAAGCATGTGGAGTTGGTTCTTAAAAGATTGCAGGAGGAGAGGTTAGCCATTAACCTAGAAAAGTGTGAGTTCTTCAAACAAGAGCTTGTGTATTTGGGGTTTGTAGTATCCCAAGGATCATTAAAGATGGACCCAAGCAAGGTGGAAGCTATCCTATACTGGCCTACACCAACCACCGAGACAGAGGTAAGGAGTTTTCATGGGTTAGCTCCGGCTTTATAGGAAGTTTATAAGGAACTTTAGTGGCATATATGCACTAGTACTTCATAAAATCAAAGGTGGCCTAAAACTAAGTTCAAATGGACTCTTGAAGTTGAGAAGGGTTTTGAGAAACTGAAACAAGAAGTGGCAACTCAACCCATGCTTTTGTTACCTAGTTTTGATAAGTTATTCACTGTGGAATGTGATGCCAATGGAATTGAAGTAGGAGTACTAAGCCAAGAAGGAAGGCTTATAGCTTTCTTTAGTGAAAAGCTCAATGAAGCTAAGAAAAATTATTTTATTCTACCTATGACCTAGAACTATATGCTCTAGTACAGTCACTTAGAAAGTGGAGGCATTATCTCCTACCTAAAGAGTTTGTAGTGTTTACTGATAACCAGGCACTTAGCTACATCAACACACAAGAGAAGTTGAGCAATAGACATTTGAAATGGATGGAATACCTCCAAGCTTTCACATTTACTATCAAACACAAGAAGGACAGTTAAAAACAAGGTGGCGGTGTGTAATTAATGTGAGGGGAGGTTACCGATGTGCTGCAAGAGATACAAATAAAAGAGCACGGATAGACAGCCAAGGATCTCTATAGGAAGATGAAGACTTCCTCGGCTAAGCATATAAGCAGTGCCTCGACTTTTGAGAATCATTTTCATAGTCAGTTCTCAGAGTATAGTTTGTAGAGTGGACTTTTGTTCAAAGGGAATCAGTTATGTGTTCCAAAAGGTTCAATGAGAGAGAATCTTATCCAGGAGAAGCACAATGGTAGTCTTAGTGGTCATTTGGGTATCAACAAGACAATGGAACTAGTGCAGAGGTTCTATTATTAGCCCAAGTTGCCAAGGGATGTTAGAAGGTATGTGGAGCAGTGTGTAATTCCCAGGGCTGAAAGCTAAGGGGAGTTTAGCAATGCAAAGTTTGAATAAATTCTACCCATTCCCACAGACTATGGGAATGTATTAGCATGGACTTTGTGGTAGGACTCCCTAAGACTAAGACATGGTTTGATAGTGTCTATGTGGTGGTAGATAGGTGTAAGAAGATGAGCTTTATTCCTTGCAAGACCACCCATGATGCTAGCTATATTGCTCACTCTTTCTTCAAAGAGATTGTGAGGATCCATGGATTGCCATTGAGCATTGTCTCAGACAGGGATGTGAAGTTTATGAGTCATTTTTGGAAGACTCTATGGAGCAGATTAGGTACCAACTTGTCTTTTGGATCAGCCTACCATCCTCAGACTGATGGAAAAACTGAGGTGGTTAATAGAGTGTTAGGTAACCTTCTAAGATGCCTAACCAAGGAGTATGGACAGACATGGGACTTGGTCATATCACAAGTTGAATATGCCTACAATGACAGTGTGAATCGGACCACAGGCAGAAGTCCTTTTGAAATAGTGTATGGAATGCACCCAAGAGGTGTGTGTGAACTTAGAGATTTAGGAGCTATGGAGCATAGGAGTGGCCATGCTGAGGATTTCTCTCAGACCATGAAGGAGATTCAGGAGCAAGTGAAGAAGACAATTACAGAGGCTACTCACAAGCTGAAAGCTAAGGTGGATATGTCTAGGAAAGATCTGCAATTTACAGTAGGGGACAATGTCATGGTCCATCTCAAAAAATCTAGGTTGTAGAAAGAAACATCAACCAAGTTGCAGATGAAGAGAGTGGGACCATGTAAGGTGTTAGCCAAGTATGGAAAGAATGCTTACAAGGTGGAGCTACCTGCAGACTTAGGCATTTCACCAGTGTTTAATGTGGCTGATTTGATCAGGTATAAAGGACCAACCACTGACTTGCATTAGAAAAGTATGGATGTCTTGAAGGATGTGAGTAACATAGCCTTACCTCCTAAAGACAAGCTGCAAGCAGAGAGGATCTTAGAATCAAGGGTGAAGAAGTCTACCCGGCATAAGGTATACATGGAACATCTCATCAAATGGAAGGACAAACCAGAATCTGAGGCTACATGGGTGGATGAAGCTCAGTTCAAGAAGCAGGGTATTGATTCATCTCTGATCTCTCCCCACAATCCTTAGTGTTTGGCTGAGGGGGAGAATGGTGCAGGAGCACCCAAAGGGTTATCATAGGTTGTCTAGGACAGTCTTGTCTAGGACAACTAGGCAATAAAACTTTGTTTATTTGGATGTAAGCCTTAATGGCATTTTTGATTAGGTGTTGATCATCTGATGAAGGTCATGTTGACCAATGGATAGGCCTAAGGCTTTTGCCAAGTAAGGTTTTGACCTTTTAGGGTCTTTTAGGAAGTTTCTTTTCAATTTTTGCAAATAATGCTCAATTGGAGCTACAAGCGGCCAAGGAGAGCCCATGAGTGAGATAACTGATTTAGGTGACCCTATTTATGGAATGCCTCGGCATTGGAGCATGGTTGGAAGCATTTGTATTGTTTGAAGTTTTGTGAATTCAAGGAAAACAGTTGTGTTTTGTGCTAATTTTCTGATTTTTGCTTCAAGTGTTGTTTTAATGGATTGAACAAGGCACTGTAGTTAGTGTAGGATGTAGTGTAATTAACCTTCAAGCTTTGTGTGGCATTTAGATAGGTTTCTAATTCGATTTCAACATTATTTGTAAATAGTTTTGTTTCTTCACTATTGCTGGTTTGAACCAGATAGTTTTGTGAAAATGGAGTGTTAGTTCACTTTCCCACCGTACAAATTGTATGGCCCTTTGGGAATAGTGACTAGACTCCATGGTTGTAAATATTGTAGGGTTTAGGTTTTTTGAAAGCACAGGAGCTATTGGAAAAGTATTGCCCTAGGCGAGCCAGGGAAGAGTCTGGCTAGGGAAGACCTCAGTGCAGAGCACTTAAATTGTAGGGGTGTCAACTTTTTGACAAATCACTACTTGGAGAAGACAGATAAGGGTCTTGCCAATGCATAGCATGGAGGAGGAAGCTCCATCAATCCATCTGATGTGAGGAAAGTTTGATAGTTTCAAAGCAGCCAGGAAAGGGCTTAAAAGACCTAATTTTGGCCATTTTCAGGTTAGGGTGTTGTACGGATAGTTGAGACCCAAGACCCCAAAAATATTTGAGAGGTGGCCATATGAACCAGGAATCCCAAGAAAAGATTGGGGTGTTCTTTGGAAAGTTTAGAGAACTAACCTATTTTCTCGGGGAAGGAGGCCTAATTGGGGCTCCTAGGGCTAGTAGCCTTTAAAGACCTAAATGAGGGTTTGGTGGAAGTGACCAAGAAATAGAGTCAGATGGACCTTCAAGAACCATAGTAGGTTGGATTGCAGTCATTAGAAATACCTCCACACCCCTGCAAGGTTAAATTCAAGATTTTGGAGGATTTTAGTCTTTAGGGTGGATTAAGGGCTAAGTGTAGAGTTGCAAGTTTGTACCAAGGTGGGCTTGGTAGGAGGAATTATGTTGGTAGTTGGGGTTGGCAAGGCAAAACTAGGGGATCCTAAGTAAAGAAAGGTCCTATAGGTTGAAGTGGTGGAGAGAGACACCTTAGAGGTCTTCCAACAAGACTTAGAGCATGAAACTGTGATTGTTTCATCCAACCTCCCTATCAACATTCCTCCTTAGCAACATGTTCTACTTCATCTCAATAGCACAATTTAACTCCTTGACGACATTGATCTACTGTTTGGCTTCCCCCAATCCTAGGAGTAGACACATATTACAAGCTTTTTCATTATTGTAAAAGTTACTTTGACCTTGGGTGTTAGGTGTTATTCTAGAGGGAATGCCTTGCTTCCTTCCTCTTAAGCACTCCTCAATGAGCACTATCAAATCTTGCGTAAGTCCTTTCACAATGATCAATAATGACACCAATGATTCCCCTATTTCAAGCCCCAATTATGATACTTAATGAGACTTTCCTATCTCTCAAGTACTTATGCTCTTTGGGATTCTTGTACCCCCCTATTATTTGTATTGGTTTCTTGACCACATGTGTTGGTGGTCCCTAGCAATATTGTATTTTTGTTTTGGTTCTTCCCCTTTGTGGGCCTCTCTAGGTTTCTCTTCCTAGAACTTTCTACTGTAATCTAATGTACTTTGGAGCTACATTGATCTACTTTTGAACATTCATGGACATTAATATGATTTCTTTCTTTCCTTCTTTTTTCTTTCTATCCACCTCCTTCAGCTACCCTAATCATCAATGTTAGATCTTCGTTTGAAAGGTTAACTTTCAGTTTTAGGATGTTAAACAAGAATCTTAGCACTATTAGGGTGATTATCTCCTTCCAGTACATCATCACACTAGTCATGGGCACCAATCACCCTTTGAATGGTAACAACTCACATACAAAGGGAGGCAAAGCATGACAAAACATTCATCCTTGTGTACCACCACCATGACACCTAAACTTCTTCATTCTAGGTGCTATAAGTCTACATGGTTTTAGCATCAATGAATATCCCACTAACCGATAGTTAGAATCACCAAAGCAAGTCCCCATTCCTAGGATGGTCTTCTCTTCTATCATGCAATCCTTGGCGATGGATGTTAGGTGAGGCTTTAGGAGGAGTACGTTCCTCCTAGGATGGTCTTGTGAAACCCCACTTGACCTAGAAATACGTTGATGCCCATTATCACTTCTTGCATAAGCAATTATGCAATAGTCAATGAACTCATTGATTATTCTAGCCCAACCTTCATAAAATGTTATTTTCCATCCTTGGCGACAAATCTTAATCTTGCTCAATTACATGCATCATTAGGGAGTGGGAGAAGAGGAGAGGGATGGTGTTTCCCTAAATAAATTGTAGAAAGATGTTACAATTTGGGGGTTTAGACTATTTTGTTTACCTTCTCTTTGCTTTACTTTGATTTTGCTTTTGTATTTTTGTGGGTACTCTTACCCGAATTCTCGTATATTGTAAATGGTTATATTCTCAAGTCTCATTAACCTAGCTATATTATTTGAGGACTTTAATACAATTTATTTCTTTCTTTTTAAGATGTCAAACTACAAGGAAAAAATTCTCTAGAACAAGTTCAATCAAAACCCAATTGAGCATGCATGGTACAACAAGCAACTTCTGAAAGCAAATGTTTGTCATTCTATCTTCATTTCCAAGCTTCTAAACTTATTTGATATTTGCATTAAACATTCCTAAACAAATTCAAAACCCTTGAGTAATGCTCAAACTAGAAATGTGAAAGAAGATACAATATTGAAACATGAAAATCCCACGGTATCATCACCAGATGGATTTATACCTCATTACAGCATCATTACAGCATTTAAAATGTACTTTCATATTTACTGGAATAAACATTATATTTTCTCTATTCTTGTCCATTTGGGAATTATGCCCACATTTATTACAATTCTACAGCTGACCAACCCTGCTATTGCCACATCATCCCTAATAAACGACATCCAATACATATAAATACAATTAAATGAACTGACCTGTGATGTCAATTCACATATTAGTGACCTCAGCAGGGCATATTAATGTGCTTTTATTGCTTTCTCTCTTACATCAGAAATTACAGTTGCCTTTCAGCACAAGTATATAGCTGCTTCACATGCTTTAAATACTTAATTGATGCCATACTGTGAACATATACTCCCCTGTACTTTTGCAGTAATGTTCTTCCACATTTGTTGTGTAGCAAAACCTATTTATAGCCATTTGGGAAGGACCATGTGGTCAACCAACAGGAACCTACACTAATCACTTTTGAGAAGATCCTTTAGATCAGCCTTCAGGCACTTGTTGATATTTACTACTTTTGAGAAGGACCTTTCAGAATATATATGCCTTTTGGGAAGGGAGGGCCCCATTGATATTCACCACTTGGAAAAAGTCTGTCATTTTCAAGCAGTTGGTCAATTTTATCCCATTTGAAATGGGTTGTAAGCCCAGATTTATTGCATTTTTTGGTACTTTGATTTAACCCCTCCAGAAGGGTCATTGACACATGCATTTGAAGGGCCTTCAAGTTCAAACACTTGTTAATATTCACCCTTTTTGGGAAGCACCTTTGAGCACGTTTTTATTTTAAGGCACTTTTTGATATTCACCCTTTTGGAAAGAACCTTCAAGTTGGCCTTCAGTCATTTGTTGATATCTACACCCTCAGGGAATTTTATCCTCAAATTGGGAATAAATGGGAGTTGTCAGATGGTTGGTATACCACATTAGTGAGTTACAGGGTCTCTAAAAGTTTAGCAATGACATCAAGGATAAATTATCCACTAACAGGTTTGTTAACATTATCAACTGCACAAAGCATCAATGTTTCAAGATCCAAAGAAGAAAGGTCCGAGCAAAGGAAGTCCCCTAGAATCCATGAACTGAAGAAGAGTTGATTACCTCTATAGGATCGAACTCTGTTGTCGAACATCAAGCAGTGCCCTGGGCAATTCATAGGCTTAAGTCCAAACTCCTGTTTCTCAATCTGATTATTCAACAACAGTATCAATAAATTTAAAAGGACAGACCAAAAAACTTAAATATCTGCAATTAAAATCCAGAGCAAAATGTTAAATTATATCATAAATGCACATAGGACTAGAAAACCTTTCATTTATTAAAATAATATTGTTATATTTAGTTTAATGGTCAAATAAGATATTAGAATAGACTTTAGGTATATTCTTTTATTCTTTTAGTTACGCTTTAAGTTAGCCTTCAGTTAGGATCAGTTAAAGCTTTCAGTTAGCTTTTTAGCTTTCAGTTAATTTTAGTTAAGTCTTCGGGTAGCTTTTATTAGTCTATTGATATCTTCGCTATTATTAGCTCATTGTAGTTCTATATAAGAATGTGTTTACTTCTTATTTAATAAATCAATTATCTTGGCAATAATTCTGTGTGTGTTCATAACTATTTTATCATTCAGATATCTTCAGTTCAATATAAAAATTGATATATTGCTCAGAAAGGTAGTAACCCTCACCTCAAATACAAACATGTTTTCTTTGTAATTAGCCGCATGCCCTGATGTTTCCCACAGTTGCATATTGTATATGTTAGGGGATATGACCTACATACAGTAACAAGTATGAGCTTTATTAAGAGTAGATTAAATACAAAATCAAAACTGCTTGAACATGACCAGAAAATACCTCTGTGTAACCCCTTTTCCTATACTCTTTTCGTATAAAATCCATCAACTTATTGTAAATTCTTGTACCATGTGGCAGAAAGAAGCAACTTCCTGGGCTGTAAACAAATACAAGGTTAACAGTATCAAATACCGGAGGAGGATCAATGATCTTCAAAATTTGGGAGATATAAACATGCCTAATGAAAATTTGAAGTTGCTACATTAGAAATCAAAATTTTCCAATAACCTGAGTGGATGAAAAAAGAAAAGTTCCTGATTTTGTCCCAGAACCCTGTGATCTCTTTTCTTAGCTTCTTCTAACTGGGTAAGGTATTCCTACAATTCCAAAAGATATAATAAAAGTAAAACCAAAGATATATACACCAAGATAGATCTACCATCAAAAATGCATTACTCCCACAAGCACTAGTTGAACTTTCTTCTCTAGCAGATTCTGACAGTTTAACATACTTTAAGCTTTTTTGAATCTGGATAAGAAATCCCATAAACCCTTTGCAGGCTTTCACGATCTGATTTGCCTCTCCAATAAGATGATGAAGCCTGGAAACATGGAAAATAGCATTTTTAGCATCGGTAAATGAATTAAATCCAGGCTATTTCCATACAACAATTTTCCAACTGTATTTCTGTGTCATATATGGTCACCTTTAAACAAGCAAAGGCCTTAACATGAGACGTGTTTGGAATGTGCGGACCACGACAAAGGTCAATCAAAGGCCCGCATCTATAAACTGTAATAGTCTTATCCTCAGGCAATTCATTTATAATTTCAACCTGCATGATAATTGACAAACAAGATTAGCCAGTCAAAACTAAAAAATGTGTTACTTTTTATATCAGAAAGAAGTTCAGTAAACACACCATCACACAGTATGCCTTTTCATAGAGTATGCTACCAATAACTTCCATCCAATTAAAAAATCTCCAAAATACAAGAACAAATCATAAAACATCCTTGCAATCTAAAAAACACATAATATTAGGCTATCTTGAGCTTTACTGATGGACAGATAACTTGCCTTAAAAGGATTCTCGGCAAATATTTCAAGCGCCTGCTGCCTTGATACTTCAATCCGCTCAAAAGGCTGTTTCTCCTGAAAGCACAGAAGGTTACACCAAATGTTATCAGAATTACCTCATAACATAGTATACAGAGACACACAACAAAGATTGCACTGATGTTATGAGAAATTGGATTACCATCCAACCATTCAATTCATGCTATCAGGGGCATAAACATATATTTAGCACCTAAGCAACAAATTAGCAGTATGATTAACAAAATTTATGACCGGATGAAGGAAAGACATTACATGACTGACAGAACTGAGGAAAGTAAATAATGGTACAGGTTAAGATAAGTGTAGGCAATTTCTAACAAATGTTAAATATAAAATCAGCATTACTTCTTGTATGATATAGAAATGACCCATGAAACAATGTATACTTTAATTCATCGTTATGTGTAGCTACAACAAATGATATGTCCCTATGTTAACTTTGCATTACCATATTAATCAGCTAGGTACAAAATAATGTCCTTCAATAGTAATCCTAAATTTCTAGATATGATGCTTGTGTTGGTGGATCTAAAAGTGTACTTCCTGATGTCAAAAGGACACTCAAGCACCTACATATCATTTACAAAAGGAGTATCCTAGGACTTATCAACTTTGAAATGTTTCATATCCCATATCACATTCATGCAACTTCACCAACATAATAAAAAGGAGGCAACTTGTAGGAAAAAGAAGGGTTAGATACTTACCTTGATATTTTCAAGTCCATTTTTATGATCAGATTGGATTCTTTATTGTATAAGTTGCTTGTACAACTCCTTAGTAGACATTGAGTTTTTAATTTTCGAGTACCATTTCCTCTTATGGATAGCAAATCTAATAAGAATTCAAATATCTGACTCCTACTTTTAGGCTTGCTGCTGCAGGAGCTAACTTTACATGCTTTTGCCTTCTAGAAATGTTTCTCATTGCTACTATAATTAAGTGACTAAGACAACACATAATATTAATCTTATTATTCCTTTAGTTTATCTTCATTGATTTCTGAGCACATTCTTATTATGGATTTGGAGTGATTTCTGTGTGCATAAGTTCAGCATCAACAATACTAGTTTCCATTTAACTTTAAATAACTCATTTCATGTATCATAACTACAAATATCACAGCCATAGTACAGCTCTATGAAAACTTATAAATCTTTATACCACTCAATTATCATGAATTTCTTCAAATATAATGACATTTCTAAACAAATTAACCTTTCTGATACAGACTGAATGCATGTTCTCTAGTTGAGGCAAACATAACTTGATGCAAAAGGATCAGAGATCATAGATCAATTATAAGATACTTTTCTGATTGTTTAGTTAAGCAAGGAATATAACAACTTCACTCCAACAGAACCTTTAGAGAATGCAGAGAAAGGGTTCAGGGGCATATGAGTTCTGGTCATGAAAACCTGGATGTTGAGGGGGGCAGATGGTGAAGGATGGCACAAGGTACCTTGATGATCTACAAAAAATGATAAGTGCGGAAGAAAGTGATCAAAACAGATTTCTACATGCTCTACTATAAAAGGAATTAAAACACTTTACCATGTAAGCTAGCCCAAAGGACTTTTGACACCTTGTAATAAGCATGCAAACACCCGGTGGTAGTGGTCAAGTGTTAACATATCAAGTTCCAAATTAATGTTTACCCAACATCCATTCACACAGTAATAACATTATATATGGTTAATAATTCAATGGAAGCATTCTAATTTGTCTACAAAAAAAAATGAGAAAATCATGAAGGTAGAATAGTATTACCGCCACAGCTTTTGTAGCCCAAGACTTGATCTTCTCAAAGTGTTCTTCATTCAAAGTAAGATCATTGTAAAAGGCATCATAGTAGAAACCCTGTAAAATATGAATTTTAGTAACACAGAAACTAGCAGATACTGCACAGCAAGCGTGAGTGACAATTTCAGAAAGGTTATTAGTTATTACTCAATCCATTGAAATGCTCTCAAGAAAAATTAATGTAGTCATCATTTTAATTTCATTAAAATGAATTAGCAAATAATCAACACTTGTACAACACAACATTTTCTCATGTTGAGACTATCAGAACTTTGTATGTTTCAAATGCAAGACAAAATCGACAATTAGGAACCAACATCTAGAGCTATTTTTATTCAAAAGCTATACGTTATAATTTTTTAACATTTTCCACCACTTATTCACTCACCTCATTTTTCTCTTTCATAGATAACTCATTTACTTTGTAGCAGATAAACTTAATAAATTCAGGGTTAGCATTTGAGAGTTTTGCCTAAGAGCTCCCTATTGTCTCCAATTTGTAGGATCAACACTTAGATCATAGACTAAACATATCCGATTTCAAATATTCCAAATATATATACCCTAGTTTTCTTATGATTCAATCATCCTTTTGGTGAGTATGTCATAATAGCCTCTAAATTCATGCTCAATAATAGGTGACTTTGATTGTTCTCTAAATTCAATAGCTAGCGTGTTTATCAGTTGTCTAAATTCAATTGCTAAGCAACTTTGATCAAGGTATATTTTTAGCAGCAACTTTTTTGTTATATAGGTGATTTGGATGGATGCATTCAGACTGATGAAATTATTGCTCTATATACCACACACTGTTAAACAAAGAATGTAATATCATCAATAACTACTGACATTAATTGTTTCCAGAATTTATCCTCAATACCTAGTGACTTTAATCATTCCATAAATTCATCCTCAATAACAAGTGCGTTTGATTGTGGTATGCTTTTAACACAAGCTAATTTGTTATAAAGTGCATTTGGATGTATACTTTCAGACAGATCGTAATATATTGTACTTCTTTAATATCCCATATTTACCACACATAGGATGTAATATAAGTGCAATTTTATTTTAATAATACCTCAAATATGGAAAACCAATTTCAGAACCAAAATAGTGAACATATATATGGTAAATTTGCTAGTATTCACCAAGCTTTCTTAACAGGATAATGTCACCATCTTTGGTCATTTATTTCTACTTCATTAGGCAGAAAAGTAGTTGCATTGGTTGATTCAAGTAGTATGAGCGACTTTATGATTAAGAAGTTGGCAGCGAAGATGAGATGCTTTACCAAACCAATTTTTCATCTTTCAAGAATAGTCACCAGGATGCTCAGATTTAGGCTCTGTTACCAGGTTCTGCAAGAACCTGACCAAACCCAGGCCAGGTTCTAATCCCTGTCCAAGTCTGACCTGATTTGTCCAAATTCCTGCCCCAGGCCTAGGGATTTGGCCCAGGTATCTTCAGACGAATGTGAGTTGGATCCACAAGAGCAAGGCAAGACCCTGAGAAAACCCAGGCAAAACCTGTCTAGGACCAAAAAGGAGACATGAAAAACTTAAACTTTAAAAAACAAAACTGACATTCATCTTTCCTTAGCTTCAACCAAGGATGAGAGGCATGATGCTGCTACACAGTTTCACTTGCATTGTGCAGCTAGTGGGAGTGACAATCTTGCTGCTTGTGATTCCAACAAACCAGTTGAAGACGTTGATGCTCTTGATGAAGAGCAATTTGATGTTTTTTACTGATTTTCCATGTGCAGCTGCACTAATATAAACCATTTTGTTTTATATTTAACATTTGACAATTGGCATTGAATTATCAGTTATCAGCTGTGTTCTATATTTAAATTTGTGAATTCTGTGCAAATAATGTATATTTTATACATTATCAAAGGGGTTGTGGCAAAGTGATAGGACCACTTGCTTCTCATATTGGAGACCAAGGTTCAAAACTCCCCATGTGACATGTTAGCGCCCAAAGGTGTGCTGAAGAGGTAGTCCTACTTCAATTGATTGATAGAGTGGTAGTCCCAAAAGTGATGCTTGAGGTACACATAGAGGAATGCAAGAGGATGGAATAAGATTTAGTTGCCCTACAAGAGGAGATCAAAGAAGAAAGACATTCAAGCCAAAGGAGCAAGTTGGAAGAGTAGCATTCAAGCTAGAAGAATATGCTAGAGAAGAGGAAATGCCCTACAAGTGGAGATCGATGGTAGGGAAGAGTGATCAAACCAGAGGAGCGCAACAAGGAGATTGATAGTCCCACAAGGAGTAGTTGAGAGCTGTTGGCCAGCAAGAGGAGGTATTGGAAGAGATGCTGAGAAGGAAGGAGGGAGAAGAGAGCAGTAACCCCACAGGCTGAATTGTAAGAAAGTGGCATTCCTGCTAGCAGAGAATTGTAACTGCAGCAGTACCCCCACTAGTAGAGCATTCATTAAAGTGGTATCCTCACAAAGAAATTGAATGGGATGTGGGTCCCATGAAGAAACCCTCACAATTTCAAGGGTGAAGGCCCAATAGAAACAACAACTAATTAATCTAAAATAATAATAGAAGTATATTTTATATATTTTTAATTATTATGTGTATGTGTGTACGTGTGTCACCAAACCCAATTATACAAAACCCAAGGAAAACAAAATTGATGAACCACTGAACCTGAGCCCCAAACCCCAAATGCAAACTGGCAACATAGGATATAAGTATATGAAGGCCATGTCCTACCAGCATACCCTCATGATTATAAGTAAATATATTATGTATTGATACTTTTTTATGCCACATTTCCTTGTGACTATCATTTCAGGTCATCACGTGTGGAGGTAACCACCATAGGAAAAAACTCTCTATGAGTGATACTTCTAAAAAAATTATGCATAGTTAATATACTCATAGAGAATTTGCAAGAATCGTGCATTTACTTGCCCTCAAGTTTGCTTGAGTTCTCGTTGCCAACTTGACATGAATACTCGATGAGTCTACAATGCAGACTCGCCATAAGTCGCATAGATATTGGCACAACAAAAATATGCCAAAAAAGGACTAAAAATGCAAATTTACCCTTTCAAAATGCATCCAACAATTTGAAATCCCGAACACTGCATTTACAGTCTTGTTTGAGCAATTGAAAAAGCAGTGCTCCACGGGGACCCGTACCTTACCTTGGTACCCTCATCCCCGTCCAGGAAACATTTCGGAGACTTGGGGACTCCTTGGAAACTTCCCCCGCCTTTGCATCTGACAATGACACAAACTTGAGCTCCAATTTTGATACAGACCTACCAGTTGCATCTGCTGATTAGGGACAGCCATATATTTTCTATGTTTTTGTCATTTTACAGTTGAAACTTGAAGCCTTTGGGAATTTTGTTATAATTCTTATTTAATATGTATGCACATTGACAATAAAAGCATTTGAATTTGGTTAATTTGTTTGTCAATTCTCATGTGAAATCTCAATTCAAGTCTAATGTTATGTATTAATCTTCTACAATGCCTATGATGAATGCTTTATCAATGTTCTGATATGAATATTTGAAATTTCTCTATATTTTTAAAAATTTCCCCATTTTTTATAGCCGTCCCCTAAAAATTGACTCAAAAGTACCCCCGTACAGGAAACACGTCCCACCGTCCCCTGCTGTCCCCATCCCCGTCCCCAAAACTTGGGGGAGCCTAGTGAAAAAGTGAATTTCTGCAACTTTCTAAATTTAAAGTTAGTTTCTTTTCCTTATATTTTTCCAAGAATTTCCAAAATTCCTTTTCATTCCTAAATGCTTCATTTGCATGTGTTAGAAATGTTTATAATGCATTTAAATCAAAATTAATGTAGTTTATTATTTTATTTTTAATGAAAACATTTTTTATAATTTGTGCAGGGTTTAAGGCTTAGTATATTAAAAAATGTTGATTTTCTTCAATTTTTAATGCTATTTATTGAATATTCTTGAAACATATTTCAATTAAAATTGTTATTTTGCATTTAAAGATCTATGTTTTAAATTTTAAACATTGCTTTTCTAGATGTAAAACGCTGCAATAAAATATATTTGTTTTTCTATCAATGTCTGGTTTGCATTTATCATCCAATGGTTGACTCACTAGAGAAAAGGGCATTGCTTGGAAGCATGGTATACAAGGACTGACCACTAGGATTGTTCTTTGCAGCTAATGCTGGTTGAAGATGAGTGGAGGCATCAATCACCTCAAGTAACAACTTAAACACATTGTTGGCTGCATTGTCAAATTGTGTCCCAACACTAAGCCAAAGGTAGAACAAAAGATGAAAGAGGCCCTTGCATTGACGAACCAAAAGAAATTGGAGAGGATAAGGACATCCACAACCATTGAAAAAATCATAAATATTGACAGGTCATGAGAAATATTAGTTGACATAACAACAATTATGGGCTCAAATCGTGGTCCATGGAGTCCACAGCTTGGCGGCACATCCATTTCATCAAGCTCCAGAAAAGTACTACCTTCGCTTGAAGGTACAACTTGAAACAACAATGAGCATGAAGAAACGTACATGGATTGTGCTAAATTTTATTTCTACAACAACCTTCCTTACAACATGGTGAGAATTCAATATTGGGATAATCTCGTCACAACCTTGACAGTTGCAAGGAAAGGGTATTGGGTGCCTACTACATGTAACATGAATGGATTGTTGCTCCATAAGGCAATGACAAATGCAAAAAACAATTGTGGAAGAGTAAAGGAGGTAGTGATGCAAGTCTAGATGCAACATACTACTAGATGGGTGGACAATTGTAGAGAATCACCAACCCATCAACTTTCTAGCGGCTTTGAATCATGAGACGGTGTTTTCAAGGTCCATAGATGCCTCAAACAAAATAAATAATGCAGAGAATTTAGGTTTAATGTTGGAAGAGATTGTGTTAGAGGTGGGCATAAAAAACATCGTGCAAGTTGTAACAAGTAATGCATCAACATATCTAGTAATATAGATTGTTTCAAGAGAGGCACCCAATACATTTTTGGACCCCTTATGCTACCCATTTCCTTGATTTTTCATGGAGTGAATAGGCAAACATGATTGTTTGTGACCTATGATGGAAGATGCCAAGAAAATCACCAAATAA
Organism: Sequoia sempervirens; assembly: GCA_007258455.2. Lineage (NCBI taxonomy): Eukaryota > Viridiplantae > Streptophyta > Pinopsida > Cupressales > Cupressaceae > Sequoia > Sequoia sempervirens. Next base: position 59,611 of record VDFB02327435.1, read on the forward strand.
ATTTACAATCACCCTTGGATTCTTAGCTTGATGAGAGATTAAGCCAAGGGAAAGAGCTTGTGTGAGCAAGTGTGACAGTTTTCAACTAATTTTCTCACCTTGCAAAGCATTCTACTTTGATAGCATTTTGAAATAGATGTTTGTCAGCTAAGCAAGGCTGGATTCATCTTATTCAATGAAAGCTAATAGAAAGAGGGTTGCAAAGACAACTTTTATGATGTCATTAAGAAGAGAGCTATAGAGATCATCAAGGTAGCTTCAAACTTCACTTTAAATTTTAAATTGCATCATTTAATTTCACTCTTTGTAAATTATAATTACAAGATATTGTTCAATTTTTAATTTTTTTTGTTACAACTTCAATTTTTTAAGGTGTTAAAGCCTTTAGTTGAAGTTTTGTGCTTGGTGGATGGCAAGCAAAACCCAATGGGTTACATTCATAAGGCCATGGATAGGGCTAGGGAGGCCATCCAAAACTACAAGGGAGATAGACCATAACTTAAACTCATTTATGAGATCATTGATCAAAGGTGGAACAATCAACTCCACCATTCATACAATGGGGTACTAACTCAACCTTATTTTTTTCTTCTCAAATAACTTTAAGGATATTGACAAGGAGACTACAAAGGGCCTATCAACATGCATTACGAGGATGATGTAGAGGTTGAGGTTAAGGACTTGATAATTGGAAAATTGCAAAATTACAAGTAGGTTAAGGAAGCTTCTTTTCTTTGTCACTAGCTATCTACGAGAAAGCCAAATGAGCACTAGATAACAAAAAATCCCATTCTTCACTTTACTCACAATTATTGCTTATCAATTTACAAGTATTGCTTAATGTTTTACCCAAACCAATTTTTTTGCTTCATTAAGGCATTTCGCTTAATAGAGTCTAAACCTTGTTAAAATGATGTCAAAATATAGTTTTTGGGCAAGTCAAGTATGGATTTTGAGTTAGTTTGGTGTCAAGAAGATAATAGTGAAATTTGGAAAAAATTGAAAATTAAGGTTTTTGCACCCTGTTTCACATTGCGAAACCCTAAAATTTGAAACTTGTCAAAATTTGCTGAAATTAATTTTGATTGGCTTATTTCACATCACGGTCATAGTGGTGAAGTCAATTTCAGTTAAAAGTCAATTTAAGCCTAGTGGGTAGTTTTCACTTTTTCAGGAGAAAAGTTAGGAACTCTGAGATCATCAATGGCAGTTGGCCAGTACCAAGTATCAAAATCTAAACCTGAAACTCAAAGCAGAACATTCTATGATGAAAGATTCTGAAAAAGATGCTTCACAACGGAGGGGATTTTCAAATGGTGAAAAGTGCAAAAATATTCCAAGTCTAGTAACATTTCACTTTGTAATGTGGGAGACGCTTGCACAATCAACGTGCAAATTAACTTTCTAGTGTTCGTACATGTGAAAGTGGTGAGATAAGTCACATACACGCGTTAGGAATAGTAATGCTTATACATAGTCATCTTAGCTGCCGACAATGGTGTTTGTAGAACGCAAAATGCAAGAAATATCAATCTCAAAGCAAATTTGCGCTCCTGTAGCTCAGGGGCGCCCTTCAATTTGGAGGCTCAGATTTAGTGCTTTCTAAGTGCAAATACATTCAATCTCTTCAGAATTCAGTCAGCTTTTCGGCAAGCTATCGCGCGAGATCATACAAGTTGCAAAACTCCAGCAATCGAAGGCGGAAGCAGAAGATACGGAGAGGTTACACATCACGAGGACAGTCAAAATTGCAATTTTTGTACCCTTGTAGCCCAGGGGCACCCTTGAATTAGACCCCTCAAAGGATTGAATTTGCAGTTTCTGTTTCCGGGGAATCTTTTATGATTCAGCCCAGCTCCGCATTGCACCGGTTCGTAAGATCGTCAGATATGCTGAGTAACCGTGATAGTGGTTCCGGCAAACACGTAAAATAGAGGGTGGATAAATGTGAAAATGTCAAATTGTACCTCTACAGGCCAGGGGCGCCCAATCTTTTGGCCAGCTAGATGAGGTTTTTAGCAATCATCATCTTCATGAGACTTGTGCGGAATCCTCCTAGCTATTCAATGAATCCAACCATCA
>VDFB02327436.1:0-13267 GCA_007258455.2 Sequoia sempervirens
CTGCAATGGACATCAGTATCAGATATCACCTCAGCTAAACTTAAACTAGGTAGGAGCTATAGATAACACTGAATGTTTTTCTTTGATATTTTCTTATGATTTATCTTAATGACCCATTCTGAGGACCTCTCAATGAAGTCTATCTAAAATGATTTAGAGAGAAATGAATGGGGCACCGATCATTATCTTTCATTTGCTATGCTTGTGGATACTTTTGTAAAATAATCTTGGCGCATACTTACTTAGTTGTGTGTAGGAAGGTCGTTTAGAGTATGTTGTTGACTATTATGTATGCTTTGGTCCAATATGTTCTAAGCTTCTAACTTTCATTCCAACAACGTTTCCGTATGTCAAGATGTGAACAAGAACTATCCTATCTGCTTATCGAGTCAAAGTCCATTACACTAGATACAACATTGTCTTCGTTATCAATACCTTGATGCATCATGTCTATGTGTTATATCAAACAATAAGGAATGATGAAAAATCCCAATCCCAAAGTGTGAGCACCCATCCTGCATTCTTTTGCATTGTCTCATCACCATCTCTAATAAAGTCTCAATGGATCAAGGACTTGTTGGATCTTTTGAAGTAATCATCATCAACAACGGTTGTTCATTCTTTATTCTACCTTCTCTCCACACTAACCTAGTATCATGACACACAAAAACATCATTAATGCATCCACCCTACATCCAAAAACCATTAGCATAATCATACATCTCATGATCATATCACATCATACATTCTGCATAATCATTTAAGACATGATGAATAATATATATTTGTTATTCTAAGCATCTTAAATAGTTACATATCAAAATCATTTGCATCCATACATCTACATATCATAATATCATAACATTGCATTCATCCATAACATCACATATCACATAGGCATAAAGGTAAGTGCATCCATACATGATGATATATAAGCATTCATACATCATCTATACATGAAATAAAATGAACACATCATAAGCATGAATCATCTGTATCTGTATCGTATATATATCAAAAAATGTGTCATGGTACAAAATCTAGATCAGTGTATGTACATTGATCATAAGTACAATATCCATGAGGCTATCAAAAAGGAGCCCATGAATGTATATCTGTATAAAGAACGTGGAAAAATAAAAAAGTGACTATACATCAAAAAAGAGCTAGCCTTGGTGGCTACTACCCTCTCCAACCTACCGCTTAGGCTGATCCTCTGCTTAGGAGTGTGCATCGCTCTGCTATGAAAAATCAGGTTGCCGAAGAGTCACTAAAACGTCCTTGTGATAATGTTTCCTCTAATACGCAACCTCCATAACAACCTCTCTATACAGCCGCGCTAAAACTGTCCGACCGTGGGTGGATGTCATAAGGCTCTCATTTTGCTAATGTTGATCCACCTCCTGGTCTCTCTCACCTATAAATGGCCTAAAATCTTTGTAATGTAGTATCCCACTCAACTGTAATTGCAACCACCTATTGTCGAGCCTGGTCTCACTCAGTAGTCAAAACCAAAATCTATTGGCAAGCCTGATCCCGCTCACCTATCAAAACCTACACCTGCTATTGTAGTTGTTGTATCTGCACATCTCTAGCATTCGACGGTGGTGGTGGTGGTGGCACTAGCTTCTCCTGCACTACTGGAGGCTGCTATACCATTAGAGGAGCCCCCAAAACCTATCCATCCTGGCCATCCTAGCCTCCTTGTCCTTGGCCCCTAACTGCTCTGCCTCATGGCATCCCTCTAGGAGGAGCCCCTACAAGATCTGTAAGTCACCTCAGAGGGATGAACCATGCATCATACGAGGGAGTAGTTTGTGTAATAGGCTGACCTTGATCATATGCCCAAGGATAGGCAGCCAATTGGAAAAAAATATGAACAGTCTCTAGTGTCAGAATTGTTGGTCCCCAGGTGGGAACCTCTCTGGCTGATCATGCAAAAATGGCTCTATAGCCATCATCGTTCATGTCCTAGACATTGCCAAATTGTCTGGCCACTCTATCCGGAAGGTACCGCTCAATCATCATGTGCTCAGGACCCTGCATGTATCAAGTCTGCCTGGAAAAATATAACTGTTGTATATCATCGAACCATGGTGGAATTTGAAGCCATGGTCACCACTGGAACACGGTCATATTATTTATAACATGTCGCCAGTATGAGAGCCCAATCTGTCCTGTGTGCCTAAGCGTGATGGCACCTCAATATTTCCATACAACGGGATCATTTGGCTCCATGTCTGCCATATGCATAATTGGTCGAAGCACAACAATGTCCTCTTATGCCCAAATATGGAGGAGTGTCACACCTGCACCAATAGCTCTCCCATCACAATACACGAAGTCATGTAAATCATGGTACAAGGAGGCCAGCATCATGGGGCCCCATGCAAAAAGAGTCCTCTAGTAAAGCATCCTATGCCAAGCCAAACCCCAACTTGGATTGAAGAATCGACTGCATCTGTTTGGAACCACCAAATCTAAAATGATGGTTGCAACAATCAATCTGAAGGTTGGCACCTGACCTTTGTATGTATCTAAATCTATCTGAGAGCTGACTAATACAATCTGGTTCATATCCATCACCTCTAAGTAGGCATAAAATTCGACATCAGGATCATAGATCACGCGGTCATGTGGATAGGCAACCACAATATTCACCACACATCCTCCAGGGTCACTGTCGCCTCTCCCATCGGAAGGTGGAAAGAAGAAGTCTCATTGTGCCGTCTCTCGCACAATGTTGTCATCATGGCCAAATGTGTCTTGATCACTGGTGCATACACAATGTACCATAACCCGATCTCTCCCAAGTGCTCTGGACACAACTTTGAAAGATCACCCAATCTCTCAGTACAGTGGGCCTATGCTCTTTGGACATCAATGATGGGAAACTCTCTTGCATCTATGAAGCCCATGGTGTCAAGAAATCATCAAAATTAGAAGTTATTGGGAATTTTTGGCTCGAAAATCACAAATGTGTTGTTTACAAATGTGTTGCTATATTCAAAATCTAAACAACGACGCTTGATGCATTTTAAAATTCAAATTGATGAATGCATCGCCATACAAGATGGTGTCACAATTTAGAATTTGGCCTAACCTAACCCTATCTTTCAAATCAGCAAGTGCATCGCCAAATACATATGCGTCGCCGTTTAAAATTTGGAACCCTAAATTCAAATCGGGAAAAGCGTTGCCCCAGACATATGCATCGCTATATATCATTTGGGCATCACTATTTGAAGTTTGGGCATCGTTATATAGCAACACCCCCAAATTCTAAATTTTAACACCTAATAAATGCATCAAAATTTCAAATTTCAAATCAGGTTTCGAATCACATACTAGTGGTCCTATGCCTAGAAGCCGCTGGAACTCACAAACTTGATCAAAGATGTGTTGGGGAAGCTCACGGTGTGCCATTTTGTTGAAGATTCAAAGCTCAAATTGCAAGAATTTCTCAAGTGTGAATGCACAAATGAATTGAAAATGACCCCTCTTGGCTTATTTAGCTAGAAAATTAGAGTTTTTTGCCCTAATGTAATCTTTTTAATGGGGTTTGTTATCATTTTCACCAATTTTGCCAATCTGGACCAAATTTTGCATCGTTTTTTGAATTTTTGGCATTATTCTTGCATCCTAGAACCTTTTTAGACCCTTGAGACAACTTTTCAACCTTTATCGAGAAATCAACCCAAAATTCAAAAATTTCACCCGATTTCTCGAGGGGGCAGGGAGTCAGTTTTATCCTTCCATTGGGGCATGGGGCATCTAAAAAATTAGAAAATTTTTATTTTTTGATTTGGGAAACATTTTTAATTTGAACAGCGTTGTTCTTTGAACCAAAGCAATAGTTACCTCGCTTCAAAGAGGGGAAAAATGTAGGCACTAAAAAATGTCCTAATTGATGTCATACACTTAAATCAAAATTATTAACATCATTTCCTCTTTATCTATCCTCTTTTCACTTAATTGATTCAATTAGCCTAGCTAATTAATTAATTGCATCATTTTCATCTATTTGGCCTAATTAATTAAATTGGGTAAATTCACCTCTTTTTGTACTAACACTTCATCTCATTAAATTGAATAGATCAAAATATTTAATTTAACCCCCTAAGTCAAATTATTTAATTAAATAACCTTATCCTATTTAATTAAATATAATTTCACCCCTCCCTTATTTATTAAATCATCTAATTTAATAAATATATCTTAATTCTTTTAATCCCCTAATTGCTTAAATTAAACCTTGTTTAATTAGCAATTAAACTAATTATTCCTCTAATCAAAGGGAATATTCCCATAGAATATTCTTTATCCTTTTTGCACAATTAAAACTTTGTTTTAATTTGTAAAATTATCTTTTTCCTCACCCTAATGGAATATTCTAAGGAATATTCCCTCTCCTCAAATCAACTCACTTAGCTTCAAAAGCAAGTTAACCCTCTTACCTTTCTAGCATATTACCTTTGACCTATGTGAGCAGGTCAAAAGTGTGTTTGTTTGAGGTAATTGTGAGCCTTTGATTAATCTTCATCTTGCATTCTCATCCGTTGATGAGAAACCATGATCCACGCCTCTCATCTCTTTCATCCTGAACTGTTGATTAAGATTTTTGATCTCACCATTCATTCCTCATTTTCTCTCCTATAAATAGATCACTATTTGGAGACAAATGGATCCATCTTTTATTGCAAAGTCATGTTGTTGAATTTACTCACATCCATACTCTCAATTTGCATACATTTAGCTTATTTTTAGTTTGATTTAGTTGCATATTAGCTTAGAACTTGCATTAATGGCTTCCATGCATCCATCCTAGTTTGTAAATAAATTAGGGTTTTCATCTTTTATCTCATTTTTAGCTTAGATCAGCTTAGCAATTGCATAATTAGATCATTTATAGTATAAAATCATGGTAACTTAGCTTGCATCATGTTCATTTTAGCTTAATTTAGGTTTTTCATACACCAAACATCATGGTTTCATCAATTTTGTTCCATAGAATCAATTGAAACAAGCTCACTATCATGGGATTGGGAAAGGGTCGTCGGTCCACATCAACGCGACACCAATTCCACAACAAGATAAATTTCAATGGATTAAAGTAGATGTTTTCTTTAAAGCTTTCATAAGATTAGCATGTTAGGTTTTTTGATAAAATGTTTACTTTCAATTTTGATTGACTAATCTTGTTGAGATTCAAGTATTGGTTGCTTAACTTCGATTCTTCATGGATCAAGCGTAATTTGGCCCATAACGGTATAAAATAATGTACCAAAAAATTTGTACAATTTGTTGAAACAAATGGCCTCATAATACAAAAAAAACAAAGTGATACCTCTCTCTGTCATCACTGTTTAGTTAATTTTCTGATAAAGAGGAGTTTAAGGATTCAATACCCACAAGTGAGGTGGGAGGATTTCAAGGAATACATAGACATTAATAGTTTCTTGGATACACCCGAAGTACTTGAGGACACAAAACCCCAAAATGAGCCTAAAGAGGAAAACCCTCATGTCTCACCTATGGCTTTATCTACCCGTGGCCAAGGTGAGCATGAGGAACCTATGGAACTAGAGTCTAAGCCACCCATAATTGAGGAAATACCTTATTCTTCTAAGTCACAAAAATATAAGAGTCAAAGAGGAAGCGCATCCACCTCCTCTACACCCTCTAAACAAGAAGAAAGGGAGAATATTCCAAAGAAAAAGAGGGATACTCAAAAGGAGAGGATGATGCAAAGCAGAAGGAGGATGTTTCAAAGTAGAAGAAGAGTGTTCAAAAGGGAAAAAATGAAATTGAAAAAGAAATACTCACACCTAGATGCTCTGGTAGATTGAGGAAACAAAGGGCTACAAAGGAAAATATAGGGGAACCTAAAGGAAATGAGATAAGTAAGGAACAACCTTAGGGAGAACAACATCAGCAAGAACAATGTCAGGAAAATGTTATGATTGTAGAAACTGACTCTGAAATAGAAGGGGATGTTCCTAGTAATGTGAATATACCTATGAAAAGGAGAAGATATGTGGTGACAACTTCTAATTTTGAATCAGAAGATATATTTACTACCAAGAAGTTACAGATAAAAACCTTAGATAGTCCTATTCATGAAGATTATGAAGAAGGAAATGAGTAGTTTGAAGATGCAGAGGAGGTTTACATTGAAGAAAGACATGTAAGGAAAGAACTCCAAGAGGCACTGGATAGAATTAAACACCTAGAGGAGTTAGTACAAAATTATGAGTAGAAGGATAAGGAAAGAGAAGCAAAAATGCAAGAGATGGAGGAGAAACTAAAATTGTATGGTCATGGTACTAAGCTAGATTTATTGGGACAGTTGGCTATTACCAAGTCAGGGGACAAAGAACTAGCAATGCTAGATGAGAAACCCCCTCCTCTCAAAACTCTTGATTACCACACAACCTTCTCACTTGGCTACCAATTATGGAAAGTAACTAATGAGCTTGCACAAGAAAAGGAGAAATGGAAAAAAGATAATGAAAAATATGAAAGAGAGATATGGAATTGAACAAATTAGCAGTTCAATTGGAGGAATTAGCAGATAAGGTTGCACAAATTTCTAGATGTAGACCTCCACTGAGAACATATGCATTGTTTTTACAAGAAAGGTTTCTATGCTTTCAGTTTAGTAGATTAGTTAGCAAACAATTTGTTGGTATGAGTATGGGTAAAAGCACAAACCTATGTCACACTTTATAAAGGAATTGACCAACAACAAAAGAAATTCTGAACTTTGACCACATAAAAGTGGTCTTTATGTTTTGAATTTCAAAATGATGTAAACTAATGAAATGTAGAAATTTTGATGAAGTTTATTCCTGTATTTTTTTAGATTTAAAAAAAAATTGTTTTCATTACTTTTTCATCAATTAAGAACAAATTTTGGAATGCTAAAAATTTCAGAAAAAAGTGACTTCGTGGGTCATCAAGAAATAAATTGAAAAAAACTTCATTTCTCCCTATTTTTTTCTCCAAATAGGTAACTTCAATATCTTGTGCATGGAAACAAAATCAAATTTTGATATATATTTTTCTCGTAGTAACGTTTTAAAGTCAAACTTGTTAGAATTCGATAGTTTTCACGAGCTGTCAACTATTTTCTATTTTTTTAATCATTTTCAAAAAACAAATTATACCCTTTTGAAGAAGACTCTCTCCTCTTGTGCCCATATATTTAAAAAAAAAAAATTAATATGTTTTGCTATTTTTTATTTATTTCTAATCAACCTCTTTTTTAACTTTAACAACCTACTTGCATTATTTTAAAAATAAAATATATTAAAACTAATCAAAATATTAAAAAAATTACATATTTGGATTCACAACTCTGAGCTCTACAAAAGGGTTTTTTTTTTTTTTTGCAAAAAAATTATTCTGACTAAAGAAATACTTAGTTGAAGTTGAAAGTGTTAGAAAATTCTAAAAAAAGTTGAGTTGGTCGTCAATTAGGATGCCACATAGATAGTTTCGGTAGAAAGGGTTTCTATAGAAAGTGTTTCGCTCGAAACCATTCCTATAGAAACCCTTTCTACCGAAACTATCTATGTGGCATCCTAATTGATGGCCAACTCAGCTTTTTTAGAATTTTTTGACACTTTCAACTTCAACTAAGTTGCCCGAAACCATTCCTATAGAAAGGCTTTCACCCAAAACCATTTCTATAGAAACCTCGCACATTAAAAAATCTAATTTCAAAGCAAGAAAAGAAAAAAATATTTTTTTGGGAATCGGGCGAAACTTATTCTATCGAAACCCTATGTGCCATGCATAGGCCATGTTGTTTCGGTCGAAACCTATTCGGCCGAAACTTTTCCGGCCGAAAATATTTCGCTCTGAACTATTTATTTGGCCGAAAGTGTGACACAAATTTGTGCTTTTACCCGTATGGAATCTAAATTTCTAAAAGTTTTTGTTGAATCCACACCTGAAGAACAGGATAGTTGTGTGAATTTTATTTGCATAACTATGTAATACCTGATAAGACAGAATGGAATCCTCTAATTTTTGTGGGGGACCTTCAGATCAAAGCACTTGCCTCCTATTATAGAAATGAGTAACTTAGGGGTGAGATCATGGAGAAGTATGAGGAGAAAGAGAAATTCATTGCATTTCCAATAAGAAGAGAGACAAAGGATCCAGATGCAGTCATTGATGAATCTTTGAAACTTCTTAAACATAAGGGTGTGGGTAAGAAAATCATGAAACTCAGGGAGGTAGACTATGAGAGAATGTGGATGTTAGCTGTAGGTATTGGACAACAGTGTTACAAGCATGTACAAAATAGATGGAATAGTTTAACACTTGAATTGCAGAAGAAAGAACCACATTCTATGTATAATTTCACTGCTATGCTTCAAAGGGTACACAAATATATAACAATTGGTGTTAGAAAAGGAGTTTATTGGGTACCACTCACCTTCCATCCACCTATTTTCCTATCCAGTCCCACATTGGACTAGGGAGAAAGGTGATGAATGTGAGAAAGCAGGAATTATCAGGATGAGGCAACATTCAAAATATCAAGGGTTCTATTTGAAATAGATTCAGGGGGTTAATGTAGTTATGGACCTGAGACAGATTTCTTTACAGTACAATCAATATCCCTAGTGTTTTGCTTGGGGACAAGCAAAAGGCTAGTTGGGGGGAGATGATAGGTCCAAATAATAGCTTATTTTCTATTGGTTTTATACATATTTTGAGATACTTTTAGATAAACTTTCTAGACAATGCTCCTACATTATACTATCCTTTCATATCTATTATGCAAACTTGAACCTAAAACACAATGATGGAATTATGGTTATAATATATTAGTATTGTATGATTTATATGAAGATATGTATGGAATGTTGATAGAATGCTATGTTTTGATTATGATAGTTATCCTTGTGTACATGTCTTGCAAAATTAACTTGTTTGCAGCTAAAGAGGAACCATGGCACACATCAGTTATGGGATGAACCTGCAACAAAAGGAACACTAGACACGAAAATAGGGGAGCTCCCGGTTAAGCTGAACATGATGATTGTTGATTAAAGGCACTTGATGAAGGTTGAGCATGCATTATTATAACTAGTTAATAAATGTTTAAGAAGAGGTCTCATTCACTTATAGGATTTTGACAAATGGTTGTATGTTTACATGCAATTTTGCTTTGACAGATTTTTAGTCCTATTAGGATTCCTTTTCAGTTATAGGTTGAATAAATCATTCTTAACTCTATGCTCTAAATATCTAGGAGTGGAGTCAATGATTTCAGTTAAGTTGTTGCTTTGAATAAGATTCCCTCAAGCTTGTATATAGATGTTGGTTGAATCCATAGGATAGATAGTTAGTTTTTTAGTTTTATGTTATCAGTTACTTTCAGTTTCAAAACATGAATTATATCTAGAATGATTGAATACAATTTGTGAAAGATCTTGTGTAATCTTCATGAATATGCAATGAATGGAGTTAATTTCATGGGATGTGTGAAATATGTTAGCTAGATTTGGGTTTAACTAAAGTGAGGACAACCACTTGAGTAGGCCACTCACGATACTGTTCCTCACTTCATTTTTTAGTTATTTATTTTTGTTTAATAGTTGTTATTAATTTATCATTATTTCATGAATCATATGCAAGTTAATTAGAATTTCATATCTTTCTTATTGTTAATGAATGCTAATGAATATGCATACAATGGCTAACCAATAGTGCTCCAGAGGTTAATTTAGTTGAGTCATTAGTTTTGAGTTATTATAGCATCATTTCATTAGTAACAGTTCAATTACAGTCTAAGTTGTAGGTACTCATAGCCACTAGTTTTGGTTATATCTTTTACTATTTTGTAATTTTGTGTGTTTCGAGCAAGTAGAATAACTTGAATAGGGTAGCTTAAGTAGTTTTGAGTCCTTGAAGGCATATATAATGCTGCACCATCACAAGCTTATAAACCTTGGGTTGAAAATTTAATGTAGTCTTGAGCAATGTTGAGTGGACCGTTTAGTTAGTTAAACCTCTACATTGTGTAGGTTCAACCAAGTTTATAATACATTAGCTTTGACTCTACAGCTTGTATAATCATATTATTTTCCAAATTAACCTCTTGCAAGTTAGCATCATCTACAACAATGGTCTCAATTTTTTTTATCTTCAATAGTTGTGGAATTGGATGCTTCAACATTATTCATTGATTAAATCCTCATTCTTCTATCTCTTTTTCTTTTTGCCTCTTTCTCTCTCTTTGTTTCAATTTCTTCAGGGGTCAATACCTTCCTATCTTTCCTCTTCATATGAGCTTGTGAACCCATGATTACAAAATTCTCAAGCACAAATGAATGTCAATAGTGAAAGTCTTCCTATTTTCTTCCTCCCTCAAATAAGTAGAAAACAAACACAATTTCACATAAAAAATTATTCCAATGATACCTCCTTTCAAAAATTCAATTCAAATTGCAAGTTGAAGACCTATAAAGACAAAACTTGCTAGAAACAAGGTGAAATTGCTGTAGTCAATCGTACATGTCAAGTTACAGAATTGACGATAACATTTTGCTAGTTAAAATAAAAATAAAAACGGTCAAAAAAGAAATGACATCCCGTTTATAAAACAAGATCCTGTTTCTTTTTCAACAATTTGAACAATAAATAAAAGGAAACAAGATCCCCTTTCTTAAAATTTAAATTTTTGCTCAAGTTTTTGGCTTGTTTTTTGGTTCGGGAAAACGCTTGGAGACCCAACCTAAGCTTTGGACCTAGTTTGACCTGCAACTTGAAGGTCATATCAATTTCATAGGAAAATAGTGACTTTGGACATATGTCTGAAGACCTTTTTTACAATTTTTTTTGACAAAATTAAAACCCATTATAGATGAGATAGTGTAGATTCCAAATATGTAATTTTTTGACAATTGGATTATTTTTTCTATTTTTAATTAATTTCTAATGAAACTTGTCCATAAACTTGAAATATCAGTGTTTTTTAGTATTTTAATAACCTTTTATTAAAATATTTTTTTGTAAAACGAATTGCACGAAATCGTACTTCAGACAATTATTTTCAATTTGAAAAAAGTTCAAAAAATGATAAGCTTAGGTCATCTTATGCGTGACGTACACGATGATTTTTCAAAACAAATATAGCCCGATAAAAATTTAACAAAAAAAAAAATTAAAAAAAAAAAAATGTGCCGATCAGTCACAAATATTTTCCCAAAGGATTTAGAAAATCTGATTATTTGGTCCAAAATATGGATGACGTATGCGTGCATGGTATGGTAAAAAAAGTGACTTTTAAATAGTGATTTTTAGACCCACCTATTGAAAATCAATTTATATCATCTCGGTATTAAAATAAATTACATATTTGGAAACTAAACTCTGAGTACTACATTTTATGATTAGTGACTTTTTTTAATATTCCATCTCTAAGTACTTCAAATTTTAAGGTCAAATGTGACAAATTTAAAATTAGGGAAAACACTTCCACTTTTGGCCAAAAGGAGTGGATAACTCTTACCCGGTACCCATCTGGACAAGATGTCACAAATCACTAGTTTGCATCATTTTCAAATTCCTCATGGTTTAGCAGCTATAGGTACTCGAAAGTGAAAATTTAGTTAAAAAATCAGTTCAATGTCTAGTTTGGCCAAAAAGTCTAAACCACTATTATGGGATCACCCATGCCTATGTACTCGATGGAATTGATAGAATTGATGCTCATCATACCAATCAGTATAAATCCAGTCAAGGGACAAGGTTTCTGCAGGGAATCTGAGGCATGGAGTCTTCACTCTGGTAGGCGGAAGGGAGAAGCAAGAGGTGTAGGAATATGAGGAGCTTCCCCAAAAGGACTAGAGAAGCTTGTATTTATTCTCGAAACTAATTCTTCAAAGGTAGGACCAAAAGTGAATCCATCCCTATAGGTCATATGCTCCTAACAACGTGCCTAGAGGTTGTCAACTAAGTTGTAAAGCTCATGAAGCTTCACAACACACAAGCCCACAACACACCTAGTGTATGAGAGGAAGATATCCAACACTAAGAAATGAAAACAAGACTTTCATGTCAGGTTCACCAAAAATGTAGAAAAGGGGGATTTGTCATCCCCGAGGCTCCAGATCATGGGAGAGCCTAAGGGAACGAACTTCCCTAAACTACCTCAGGTTGTTTGATGGGTATTTTATAAATCAAGTGAGTTGGCCTCAAAGGTTTCAGATTGCAGACCAGACATCTCACTATATGAGGATAGCAGGGCAGGTTCCATACTCTAGCATGACGTGTTGGTGTCTTGTACGAATAAAGGTTTGGTAAACAGACAGAAAGAAAAAATGGCCTACTAACTACTCGACTAGCATAGTTTTACAACTTGACAGGGAAAATACAAGAAGAATACTAGAAACTACTCTAATGCAAAAATGACAAATAAAGGTAAGGAAAAAGTACCACTCCACCCATGCTTCAATTCAACTCCAACTCCAAATGAACGATCCAACACCTACACACACGAATATGGGAAAAAATTTGGGTTGCATTTTGAGGTTTTCCTCAGTTAGACCCCCTCTTTGAAGTTCCCACCTCCACAAACAACCAAATATGCAACAAGATAGGAAAATTGATAAAGAAGAGAAATAGACAGTACACTATCAAATAGAGTGCAAAGATAGCTTGAATTCTACTCTATAAGACAAAATGATGCAAATAAAATAAAAAAGAGAAATATCACCTTTCCTCTTGCTAGCACTCAAGGCCGAGAGGAAGAGATGGCACCACACTGAGAGAATGATGCTTTTTCAACCTGCAAAGATGGTGGAGTTGCCACAAGAACGTGTTGTCAAAGCCAAGTAGACAACAAGAACAAACTTGAGATAGTGAGAGAGTGAAATAAGTTGCAAGAATGGAGAGAATGAGAGAAATTCATCCAAGAGTGTAGAAGTGAGATAATGTGAGTTTAAATGCTTGAAAATGGGGGTAATAGTTCAATTTTCATCAGTCAAGGAAGGATAGAAGATGTAAGTTTCACAACCAACTAGAAATGTAACACTTTTGCATATTCTAGGGGCAGGAATCTTGTTAGGACGTTGGTACGATGCGTGGACGTCTGCATGGTGCACACACGTCCTTGACAAAAAAAATTTCCACCAACGCAAAAAGACAAGGCCATGCGGAAGGAATAAGTTGACGACGAAAGGTTTGCATCATCCAACTTATATTTTCTAAAGTAAAGGTAGAATTAATGGAGAATTTTCCAAGG
>VDFB02327438.1:0-30596 GCA_007258455.2 Sequoia sempervirens
CAACCTCAAATACTCATTAGAAGCGTTAGTCTAAACATACAAATCTGCAAATACCTCTATGAAATAAAATATCTATGCTAAAGAAATTCCACAAGTAACAAAAACAACATCAAGAAGACATTTCAAAAGTAAGATAATCACCTATTCCATATTGGATTGGTGTCACGTGTGCTAGTGACCCTTTCCCAACCCTTGCTAAGAAGCCAAAATGATGAAATACAAATACAATCGAGATGATGAGCAAAATGAGTTCTCAAATCAAGAGAGTAACCTTGCATAAAAGTTGTGGATCGATGAATGAGGATTAAGCCTTATTTTATAGATTTTCTTGATGAGAGATTGCCCAAGATGGTGAATGTGGGACTAAAGCTCCTCCAATGAGAAGAGGACACTTGTCAAGTGGTGATAGGCCAATGGTTGTGCAAGATTTGGGAAGAGTGCCCATGAGAGGGAGAATTTGAATTCAAATTTTGCAATAAATTTTGAGAGCCTGGGGACAAGAAAAACAACAATAAATGCAATGTTGGAGGGACAAATCAACTTGTCATGTTGAGGGAAAATAAGGGTTTTTAATAAATCAATAAAATTGATTTATTTGTGCAAGTGGAGATATCTAGAGAATGCAAGTGGGTGAGATTAGTATTTAATCATGGTTAGATTAAATAAATGATGATTATGTTAGTTTAATGATGATGATTAGGTGAGTTTGAATTTTAGGACTTTGATATTTGATTTATTTAAATTAGAAAATGATGGAATATGATTTTGGATTTGATTTAAATGGATGTTTGATTTATTAAAAGGCTGACGATAATGTTTATTTGATTTTAAATAAATGACCTTAGAAATGAGATTATTTAATGAATGGATGAGAAAGTGATGAATGGACCTAATGTGAAATCTAGGATTTAGTTAATGGAATTAACCTAATCAAGTAGATGTTGGTGCATGTCTACCCTCTTTGGAAGCAATGTACTTGTTGTGTTGGTTCAAAGAATAAACTACCCAGCGATCAAAATCAAAAGAATTTCTATTTTAGGTTCTACTTGATGAAAAATTACTGCTTGGTACATTGCCCCCTCGAGAGATCGGCGAAAGATTCGATTTGGTCGATCTCAGCAAGGGTTCAAAATGGATGGTTATGGATGATGATACAAATGAGATGATTTTAAGATGCTTAGAATAACAAATCTATGTTATCCTAAACAACTTAAATGATGATATGATGTGAGATGGATGAGATTGATGATGTGATATATTGTGACTATGCAAATGTATGATTTATGGATGTAGACTAACAAATCCTATATTATGATGATGATATGAATACACGCGATGGATCATGATGGATGTATGATATGGATGTATTGGTGATGATGATTAATTATTCATGTTGTGATGTTAGTGTGGAAAATGAAGAAATTAGATGATGACAAGAGGATCCAACAAGCCAACATTATGAGAGATGATGATGAGAAATGATGATGATAGATGGATGATTTGCTTATCAAGGATTGGGATTTTAAAAGGGTCACTTACTTTATGTTTGATAACACACCTAAGCACAATGCATCAAGGTATAAAGGACTAGGATGGCGTTGTACTTAGTGTGATGGACTTTGACTCGACAAATAGATAGGAGTATTCTTGTTCACACTTGACATATAGAAACCTTGCTAGGATGCACTTTAGAAGTTTTAAACACCTTAGACCAAAACACGGAAAGGTATAACCAATCAATGCAATAGTCAACAAGCCATCCAAAACATCCTCTATACATATCTAACACAGCAAGTATTCGCCAAGTTATTTTACAAGAACGTCCAACAAGCATAGTAGAAAAAACAATAATGATCATTGCCCCATTCCTATCTCTCTAAATCCTTCGTTCGAATATCATCAAGAGGTCCTTGGACTGAGCGCAATAAGATAAGTCAAAAGAAAAAGATAAAGCACACAAACAAGCTGATGTTCTTCAATACCGCTAACCATAAGGGAATGTGTTTTTAAGGATAAGGACCGAAACTTATTGCCAAAAGATAATGCCCATTGTAGGAAGGATACATCCTAGGACATGTTAGTGGATGGTGGCACGTCATTTAGTTTATCCAACGTGTTCTTTCTAATAAATAATGCCCCTTGTAGGAAGGATTCATCCTAGGACATGATGTTATCAGATGATTGATATGGGACTATTTGGATGATGGACTACGACACAAAGACTTGACCAACTTGTTTACGTACTGACTGAGACTTGAGACTTGGCGCTTTTGAGTTTTACTTTTAACCTGCTAGACTTGTTTCTAATTGTTTCGCCAAAGGTTGAGGATGACGATCAGTTTATTATGAATGGTGTTTATTAGGGTGCAAGCGGAATTAAATGAGATGGATTTTTCAAATATTTGGATGTTTTGGAGTTTGCAATGTTTTGGGGAGTTGTTTTAGGTATTTTTTGGAATTTTTCAAATGTTTGATTTTTCGAATTTTCTAATGTTTTGGATTTCTGAGAGATTTGACCAGGGCTAACCTAAGACCTATCCTAGGGGCAGGGGCTGATCAGACCAAAACCTTGCCTACGTTATACACGTAGAAGACCGATATTAGTTAAGACTAACGACTTGACCGATTCTACGAGATGAAGATATACATGATGGATTGTAAGTTTATTATGATGGACTCCTATAGGACTGACCTAAATGTCTCAAGGGATGATCAAAGATCAACCTTGCCTATGTTCAAGCTCAGAGACGATGTAGTTCGACAAGATGACCTTATTTTTGGCTTTTTGGCCGTGCAGCTTGTTTTGGATTTTTGATATATGTTTTTGGAATGTTTTGGATTTTGATTTTTGATGTTTTGGATTTTTGATTTTTACGATGTTTTGATGTTTTTGGATTTTTTGATTTGAGGATCTTAAGATCATACACGAATTCGATCTGATGAGAACGTGCCCCTAGCATGATGCAATAGACTACCCCGATAAAGGCAGGACAAACTAACCTTGAGGATGGGCCGAGTAGTACTAGGATGGATCATGATACGAACACAGGACCAAGCTATGGTGCGAATGCGAGTGGGTGAGTGATGTATGGAGATTTGGATGAGATGGATGATGTAGATCGAGCCATAAAGATCCTGGTGGATGGAAAGTGCTTATTTACACAAGGCGCCTATTTTCCAGGTTTTCACCGAGGTACTTTCCCAAAGCGCCACCAACATGGTTTTCACTAGAGGACGATTTTTTTTATCCTTTTTTTGATTTTTTTGGATTTTTCCTTTTTTGACTTTTTTGTTGTCACCAAGACGCCTGTTTGCCAGGTTTTCGCCATAGTAACCATTTTTTCAGGACTTGTTCTAATTTTTTGGATTTTTGGTTTTATACCTTGAAAGAATTAGGCATAAAACTTTTTGAGATGGGAGCTATTCATTGGCTCCTGCAAAGGTTCCCCTTCGGGTGTTGATAGTTGATATGCCCCTGATTTATAGCTTGTTGTTATGATGAAAGGTCCTAACCAATTCAGTTTGAACTTGCCTTTACTGCTGGGATTTGGGACATTCTTCTGATTTTCTTTAAAGACCAATTCTCTGACTTAGAAAGTCCTGCTTCTGATATTCTTGTTGTAGCTTCATTTGAGTCTATTCTGATAGACTTGCAAGTGATTCAAGGCATCTATGTGTCTCTCATCTAATTACTCCAGCTCATTTAGTCTTGAAACCCGATATTCTTCATTAGTCATGAGATTTTGTAGTGATATTTGGAGGGATGGGAGCTCGATCTCAATGGGGAGTATAGCTTCTGATCCATAGACCAAGGAGAAGGGAGTGGCATCGGTGGGTGTATGGATGCTAGTTCGATAAGCCCAGAGGGCGGGATTAAGTTGTAGATGCCAGTCACGACCTGCGTCATTGACTGTTTTCTTAAGGATTTTGAGGATGGTTTTGTTCGTGGCTTCTGCTTGGCCATTGCCTTGGGGATAATATGGGGTGGAGAAGCGATGCTAGATTTTGAATTTCTCACACAAGTTGTGAACCTCCTGGTTCTTGAATGGTGTCCCATTATCTGAGATAATGGCTTGTGGAACACCGTAACGACAGATGAGATAGTTCAAGATGAATTTTGAGATCTTCTTTCCAGTGATATAGGTCATGGGTATGGCTTCCACCCACTTTTTGAAGTACTCAATTGCAATTATAATGAATTTATGGCCATTGGATGAGGTGGGTGAGATTTTCCCAATGAGATCGAGTCCCCACTGTGAGAAGGGCCATGGTGTGATGATCAGATGAAGCTCTTGAGTTGGAGCATGGATGAGGTCCCCATGCTACTAACATTGTAAACACCTCTTAGCATGATCATGCGCTTCTCTTTCCATTGTGAGCCAATAATACCCCATCCTCAACAGTTTCTTGGTGATGGTCATCCCACTCGAGTGTGAGCCACAAATACTGTTATGAACCTCGGTTAGAGCGGTTAATGCCTTCTCAGCATTTAGACAGCTCAGTAAGGTACCTTCTATGATTCTATGGTATAAGGTATCTCCTAGGATGACAAATCTAGATGCCTTTTTAATAAAGGTTTGTTTTAGGCTCGATGGTAGGTCAGCGGGTATGACTCCTATTCGAAGATAAGTATAGATGTCATGATACCAAGGATCGCCAGGACCAACGATTTCACACACATATTCTGATTTCAGTACCTCAAATGTGGGAACGAGAAGCTACTCGATCATAAATTCATATTTCGGCACATTGTGAGGGATGTCTACTAGAGACCCAATTGTAGCCATGGCATCAGTGGCTCTGTTATTGGTTCTTGGAATCTGCTCAAATGTTATGTCAATGAAGGATTCCTTGAGAGTCTCCACCAATTTCTTGTATGGAGTTAGCTTGTCATCCTTAGTCTGATATTCATCATTGACTTGATTTATGATCAACTGAGAGTCTCCGTAGACTTTGAGGGCTATGATATTCCATTGCACTGCTATCCTGAGACCTATAGTCAAAGCCTCGTATTCTGCTATGTTGTTCGTGCAAGGGAATGCTAGTTTGTATGACCGTGGTATGCAGTCCCCTTGGGGGGTGATGAAGAAGATACCAGCTCCTGATCCGTGCTGTGTGTATGAGTCATCGAAGTATAATTTCTAGTGATCGGCTACATTGAGGTTAAAAATGGATTCGTCTGGAAATTCAAATACAAGAGGATTCTCAGAATATATGGGTGCTTCTGCTATTTGATTTGCAATAACTTGACCTTTAATGGCTTTTCTTTCTACATACTCGATGTCATACTCTAATAGTATCATCACCCATTTTGCCATTCTGCCTATGAGCATTGCCTTGGATAAGAGATACTTAAGGGGATCAATTTTTGCAATGAGCTTTATCTTGTGTGCCAACATGTAGTGTCTGAATTTTTGGGATGCAAACACTACTGCAAGGCAAGCTTTCTCGATGAATGAGTAATTTAGCTCATGGCCAACCATTGTCCTGCTAATATAGTAGATAGCCCTCTCTGTTCTGTTTTCATCATGTTGGGCTAGGAGAGCTCCAAGGGTTGCTGTTGTTGCTAACACATATAAGATCAATGGCTTCTTTGGGATAGGTGGCATTAAGACTGGAGGTGTCAGTAGATATTCCTTTATTTTGTTGAATGCCTCTTCGCACTTGGTATCCCATTTGTACGCTACTCCCTTGTGGAGTAGGTGAGAGTATGGGTTCTGCTTATCTGCCAGTTGTGCTATGAACCTTCTAATGGATTGGAGCCTTCCTTGGAGACCTCTCAGTTGTTTTAAATTCCTTGGTGCTTCCATCTCGAGGATTGCTTTGACTTTTGCAGGATCCACCTCGATACCCCTCATGGAGACTATGTATCCTAGTAATTTTCCTGATTGTATGCCGAAGATGCACTTCTTGGGATTTAGTCTGACCTTGTATTCCTCTAATCTATCAAAGATAGCACTTAGGGTTTCTATATGATCTTTTCTCTTTCTTGACTTAGCTAGGATGTCGTCAACATAGTCTTCGACTATTTTGTGAATCATGTCATGGAAGATCAATGTCATGGACCTTTGATATGTTGCTCCTACGTTCTTTAGGCCGAATGGCATCATGTTCCAGTAGTAGGTCCCCCATGGACAAGTGAAATCCATCTTGTGTTGGTCTTCTTTTGCTATCATGATCTGGTTATATCCTGAAAATCTGTCCATTAACGATAGCATCTCGTGCCCTGCTGTCATGTCTACTATCATGTCGATGTTGGGAAGCAAGAAATCATCCTTGGGACATGCCTTGTTCAAATCTCTAAAGTCCGTACAGATTATGATGGCTCCATCAGGTTTTGACATGGGTACCAAATTTGACACCCATTCTGGATAAATTGGTCGGATAAATCCTGCATCTAACAACTTTTTGAGCTCCATTTTCACTAATAGAGCAATTTGAGGATGCATTTTTCAGAGCTTTTGTCTGACAGGTTTTGCATCTGGATACACCGCTAAGTGATGAACCACACTCTCTGGATCAAGCCTTGGCATGTCAGCATAACTCCATGCAAAGTTTATTTGTCTTTCCTTTAGGAATGCTGCTAGGAGTTCTTGCTCTTCTAATAATAGTGATTCCGCATAAAATGTGATATGTGGGGTCTCCTTTGTTCCTATGTTGACCAGATTGCACTTTTCAGCCAAGACTGCTAACTTCTCTTGATGAATGGCTCTTAAGGGAAGATTGAATCCTTTATCCTTGGGTGCCTCAGAGAGGTTTTCACTGTTGGATACATCCTTTCATTTTACTATTTTCTTGTCAGAGAGTGCCACAATGTGGTTTTCACTCTAGGTCTTGGATATGATTCTTAGTTTTTTACTTTTGCGACTGAAGGATTCAATCGTTTCCCCGTAATAAGCATGTGTGTCTAATTCCATTATAAACCCTACCTTATGGTCTCCATCTGGAATGTTATCCCTCAACCCCATGAATTTTGAGAGTGCCTCATCGTTTTTGAATGTATCGAGAACTGGTGGTCCTCGTTAGTCATAGTCGATTAGTTGGGGGTAGACTAAGCGGATCTCATGATTTTGACTATCAAATTCGAAGGAGAGGGTACTAATCATACACAGAGTGGTATCTTTAAATAACCTAGGGAAATTGGATATGATATCTTCGTCATCGCTACTAATATAGGGCTCAGTTATGAAGTTATGTGTGTTGCTACCTATGACTATTGGTGAGTGTACTTGTACTAGCACTGGATGAGGAGAGACATTAGCAGCTCTAACTAGAGGACTTCGGCCACGTATGGTTATTCTTGGAGGGGTACATCCAAGACCAAGATTTGTTATGGGTCGCGTTTCTGGCATGATAGGTATTATGAGGCCGTTGTCATTTTGTCCCAATCTCTGGTTTCTATCATAACCAATTGCAAGCACCATTTGTAGGCCTTTGCTTGTCTCGTCCATTGGTAATTCAGGTATCGGTCTTTCATTTTGATACAAAATTTGAGATGGATCTGCTTCAATAACCTCATGGCCAAGGTCTCCCCAGCTTGTGAATTCGGGATAATCTTGAGGATATGTTTGTGATGTGGAAGCTTTATTTTCTTGTGGGCATCCCCATGATCTAGGAGATTGTGGTAACTCTCCTATCATGAAAGCATTATTAGGGAGCCTATAACTTCCACAAATGTCCTCCTGGATGATGAGCTTGATTTCGGAGATGGTGGCAATGGCGGGGATGGCGGGTGTCTCTGTCGTAGAAGTGGACGCGAGAGTGGCGGGGTCGATGTATGATGTGGATGGGCCCTCATCATTCTTTGGAACTTAGGGGATTTTGTAATATTTGGCCTCAAGATTTTTGCAATATGAAAATAGTTCGGGATCTCCATGAATGGTAACCTCTTGTCCATTATGTGTAAATTTTACACATTGGTGGAAGGTTGATGCTACAGCTTTCATTGCATGGATCCATGGGCATCCAAGGAGGATGTCGTATGGCAATTCGAGGTCCAAGACCTGACATGTGGTTTCCATGGGTGTTGGCTCTACTTGGATAGGGAGCTTAATTGTGCCCTGAGACACTCTTTCTTGGTCATCATATGCTCTTATTGTGATGCCCTTGCCTTTGTCGATGGAATCTTCTGATATTTTCAACTGCTTGATGAGGCTAAGAGAACAGATGTTCAAACCTGTACCTCCATCCACCAAGACCCTTTTGAT
This sequence comes from Sequoia sempervirens, assembly GCA_007258455.2. Taxonomy (NCBI): domain Eukaryota; kingdom Viridiplantae; phylum Streptophyta; class Pinopsida; order Cupressales; family Cupressaceae; genus Sequoia; species Sequoia sempervirens. Next base: position 8,208 of record VDFB02327438.1, read on the forward strand.
TTTGCTCTTGTTCATAATGGCCTCCAAGTGAAGTGTGCGATTGTGAGATGGTTGGGAGGGAAAATCTTGGTCAAAAAACGTAAGGAGATTAGGTGTTATGATGTTTCCGACCATAGTTTGGAATTGTTTCGCATCGAGGTCTGCAGGGACAGTGGATGAGGCTAATGCTTCCTCAAGGATCTTTTTATGCGCTGATGATATTTTTAACAACTCCATGATGGAGATGTGTGTTGGCATTCTTTTGAGTTGGTCTACAACATTGTAGCTATATGGAACGGCTCTAGATGAAGGAGCTTTGTTTGGTTGGGATGATCCTGCAATGGTTACTTTGTCGCCTCTTGTGGTGACTCCATAATCTTCATCATAGGCGCCCTTGATGGTGATGACCATGCAGTCTTCATTTAGGGATGCAACAACTATTTCATATACATGATTTACACTGCCTTTTCCTTTATCTTTGTTGTTATTCCCCTTGTTGCCATGATTCGGCATCGAATTTGTGTAGATTTTAAGATCCTGGTTTCCTATAGGTTGTTCCACATTTATGATTCTTTTGTCAATGAGATCTTGGATGATATTTTTAAGTCTCATACAATTTTTTGTGGTGTGGCCTTTTATTTTGTGAAATTTACAAAGTTGATTCTCATTGTGCCAAGGGGGTTTGACATCGAGTTCTTGGTAATTTTCGAATGTAGGAGGCTAGATGAGTTTTTTGGCAATCAACTTTTTCATTATGTCCTCTAATGGTTCCCCCAAAATGGTGTATTTATGTTTGGGATAAGATTTGCATTGGGGTGGTCCTCTTTGATCATTGAGGTTATTGATAGTAGGATTGTTATTGGGTTGATATGTTGTGTGATGGGTGTTTTGGCATTGATTTTGGATTTGCGGTGCGGGTGTATTTTGGTGTGGACCACTAATGACTACTTTGGCATCAATGATGCCATCATTAGTGATGTTCTTGTTTCTTTCCCATGTTCGAGGTTTATCATTGTAATTTGATGGTGGGCGATTGTTTTGTTGTTCATGATATTACATTGATTCGGCAAGTTGGGTTGCAAGGGCTCTTTCGATGCTAAACGCCTTGGAGATTAGTTGATCATAGGTGGTGATTCCCTAAACCTTGAGATGAAATGACAAATGGATTTCAAGGTTGGTGATGATTGTGTAGACTTGTTGCTCTTCTAGCATGGTCCACTTGCTCCGATTGGCCTTAGATTGCCATCGTTGAAGAAATGAAGTGAAAGATTCATTTTTTCCTTGTTTTAGAGCGTATAGTTCTTCGAGACTGACATCCATTGTAATGTTACATGCATAGTTTCTAATGAATTCATCTATGATTTCCTGGAATGTTCTGATGCCAGAGGGTAAGCGAGAGAACCATTCTATAGCGTTGCCTACCAAGCTCCTAGGGAATAGCCACATCAGATAAGTATCGTCATATGCAACCTCCATACAATGAACCTAGAATTCCCTGATGTGATCTTCAGGGTTTCCCATCCCTCGATATTTGTCAAATTTGGGGATTTCAAATCCCTTAGGGAATGGTTTCATGTCTAGGCTCCTATCAAATGGATAGGGACACAAGTTGCTTTGCATTTTGGTTGTCCGCCCCGATTGAAGGTCAAGCACTTGTTGCGAGAGCAACCTGAGTTATGTTGTCACATCATTCTGGGGATCAGTGGGTGGGATGAATGTGTTTTGAGTTGTTGCAATCGTGGTTTGGATGGATGGGTTGGTTGGTGCATTGTTCAATGGTATTGGTATGTTGTGGTGGGTGAAGTAGGCTTCTACTTGCTTTTGGATGAACAATGCTTCTTGTTGCTCTTGTTGTTGTTGCGCTAAGATTTGTGCTTGTTGTTGTGCTTGCTGTTGTTCCAACAACGCTGGTTGTTGTGCTTGCTTGTTGCGCTTGTTGTTGTTCTAACAACGCTTGTTGTTCTGCTTGTTGTTGTTCCCACAACACTTGTTGTTGGGCAACCAATTTTGCTGCTTCTTGCTACTCTTGGTATTGCTTTAGTGCTTGTTGATATGCTTGCATTTGTGTTGCTTGTGCAAGAATTTTTGTTTGAGCTTGCGCTTGTTGTGCTTGAGCTTTCCCTTGTGCTTACACTTGCGCTGCTTGTTGCTGTAATAAAAGTTGTGCTTGAGCAACCCTTTGTGCTTGTAATGCTTGTGCAGCTTGGGTGGCTTGTTATTGTTGCTGTTGCAATAAAGCTTGGGCTTGTTGTGCTTGTTGCATTTGTAATGCAACTTGTGCAGCTTTGGCAGCTTGTGTAGCTTGTTGCACAGCTTTTTGTTTCTGCACTTCTTGGTATCCTCTTTGAAAAGCAGCTTGTAATGTTGCATCGAATTGGTTTGATGTGGTGAACATTGGTGGTGGTGGAGGTGGTGGTGGATTTGGAATGGTGTTCGTGGTGAGTGATAATGTTGTGTTGACTATTTGGTTGGTGGATGGTGTTGTTGATGTGGTAAGTGGCGTTGTTGATGTGTTTGGCCCTTGAGAGACCTTGCTTTGCAATGTTGTGGGGGTGTTTGATGATGTTTCCATTGCTTGTGTGTTTGTCATTTGTTGTTGTGATGTCAACAATAAGTTTTGAGCATTTGGAAAATTGTTTTGATTGATGGTTGGGATGTTATTTTGATTGATACTCAGTAGAGGGGGAAGCCCTAAACCAAGGAGTGGTGTAGATGACAATGGTGATGGTGGGAGAGGTTGAAATGTAAGGGGGGTGAATCCTTGCAAGAGTGTTGTGGTGTTGAAAATGCCCCCTGGTCTGAACATGTCTCCCTCCTTTTGTCAATTTGTGAGGAGAGGGATTTGAGGTGTTCCGTGAAAAGATGTTGATGATGGGTCATAATGTAAAGTGAGAGGAACATTTTTTTGTAATGGATTATGGGGGAATGTTTTGTTCCAATGTGGTGTTTACGTCCAAGTTTTGATTATTAACAAGGGGATGTGATTGAAGAGCATTGAGAAATGTGTTTCCCTTGTTAACGTTGGGTTGAGTTGGAGCAAATGATGTTGTGATTTGTGGGATATTTTCCATGACGTTTTGAGATGGGGGTGTAGATGAAATGGGGATGGTGGATGAGATTGGTGGAAAAGATTTCTCTACTATAGTGCTCACATCAAAGTTCGACGGAAACTTGGCCCCTTATTTTGCTAGTTCAAGCATGTACAATGAAAGGTTAAGTCTCATCATGATGTTGATGATTCTATGGTTGTCCGGATTTTGGAGCATTTCAGCTATTTCTTTGTGAGACATTCCAAAGGTAAGATCCTCCCCTTGGGTTTCCTCTTGTGGGTTTTGCGATGATGTTGGAAGGCTAATTGTGAGATTTCCATCCCCAATGGGATTCATTTCAGGAGTGGTTTGGCTAAGATCACTTGAAGCGTGTGTTTCTTTGTTGGCTTCCATACTCTTCTTGTATTGAGATCTAGTTAGAACCATAAAACAAGGATCAATCTTCAAGAATAGAGGAGATGAATCTCTTGATTCTTTGGATTAATCTCTATTTTATGTCCTAAAGTGAAAGTTTTAGGATGCTTTTTGGGGATCAAAGGTGGTGATATGATGATGAATGATATGAATTTTTTGGCTTTTGATAAATCTTGAATGAGACACTAGGCTTTAGGACTTGGATTTGATTGGATTTCAGATTTGGGATTTTGTCCTTGATTTTGATTTTGATTTTGTTTTGGATTTTGAACAAAACAACCCTAAGATGTTTGATAATGATCTAAGAGATAGTTTTTTTCAAAGGATGATGATTTGGATATGTGTGAGGAGAAGGATGCATCTACCCACTCCTATCCAAATAAGATGATAGTTTCACTAAGTATATGAAGAAGGATTCATCCACATACACTAAGTTAGACAAGATGATTTTGATAACTTTGACTAAGTATATGCAAAAGGATGCATCTACACATGCCTAGCCAACGGTGTTTTGATAAATGTTTTCAAGGATTTTGTCTCAATGATTTCGATAATTTTTTGATTTGACCACAAAGCCTAGTATCAAGGATGATTTCAAGATTTTTCCAAAAGGTGATAATGAGATGGATTTTGTTTTGATGTTTTGAAGGACGGATGAAAAATGATGTTGATATGTTTTGATCCTAAAAAGAACCTAAAAAGACACACTTTGTTTGCTTAAACCTAGGTATTGAAGAACATGCAAATGCTTCCTAATGACTTTTGTAACCAAGAAATGATTTGAACATTTTGGATTTCGAATCAATGATTTGTGCTTTTGGGATTTGGAGTCTTCAACACACATGAAAGATCATTTTTGTTTAGCTTTTCTTAATGTCTTTATTTTACCAAAAACACTTTCTTCAATTAGGTTTTCAAACTAAGATGTCCAATGTCTTAATTTCTTCAAACCCCACAAGATAATGTTATGTGGAAGTTTAATGAACTTAAGGCAAGGGTTTCCTATTGTTTACTTGAGAAGACAAATTGAAATTTAATCCAATGCTTAGAAACCTCTAAGGATGTGAATCCCAGGGGAAAGCAATAGCATATGGATTGAGTCAATGGTATTTGTCTTCAAAAGGGTTTGAAATTTTGATGATGTTAAGTGTTTGTTTTCATGATTTTTTCAATCAAGCAATGCATTTTGTAACCCATAAACAGTTACAATCCTATGGATGTGTAAGACAATATTTGTTGGATTCCCACTTGGACAATTCTAGCTACGTTTATCTCTAGTGGATGGTTAGATGCTTGACCCCACTGGCTCCCCTCCATGGCTCATTAACGTCAATTAGGGCAGCCAAGCATCAACACCCATGAAACTCACATGGCATGCTTTCCATCTCTACTAGAAGACAAAGTGTAGGGTGGCTTCAGAACGACTGTTCTTGCACCAACAAATAGATAAAGGATTTTGGAAAATTCTAGCACATGGGTTATAGTAAGGACTTTTTTTCGTAGGAGTTGACCCAACGTGGCAAGAATCCCCTTTCGGATCCATCGTGTCAGAGTCAACTGCGTGATATTGGCATTTCTTCCAATATCCACATTTATATCCTGGCTGGAAATACTCTTGGCTTTAGAGTGTTACCAGTTGAGTCGTTCCCTTGGGTTAGTACTTTTTCCCCAAGGCAATCCCTCTAGGATAAATAAAATCAAGCAAAGACACAATCTGTAACTCGATCAATCTTTAACGGCACAAAGAAAGAGAATATATGTGAAAATGCTCTACTCACACTCGCACAAGATGTTCAATTTTTAAGCCCAAATCAAAGTGTGGAGGTGATCACTTTATCTTACGCCAAAATCACCAAAAAGGCCTTTTGATTCTCAAGATCGCTTGGAAGTGCGAGAGAAGTGCATACATCCTTTTCAATGACTTTAGTTTAAGTAAGTAACCACAAAAAAAAGCAAACACACATTCATTTTATCCTTCCAAAGCAATTGTGAGTTCATTTTAAGCACCAAGATGAAGTGGGAGTTTTGATTGTTCAATTCTTAACCTCAAACAAAATCTAGTGAGTTTGTGATCCTAAAGTTTGTTTTAACCTTTGCAAAAAACCAAAGTGTTCTTTTTAAACCCAAACAAAAATTAGTGTCCTAAAACGAAAGGATAAACAATTTCATGAAGAAGTGTTGAAAAAAAACACTTAAAGCATTTAAAAACACTTTGATTTTTTTTTTAAAAATCCTCCTCCTTTCATTTTCCTTTTTCTAGCCTTCTCCTTGCTTTCCTTCATTTGTACCTTGATTGTCCTTCGTTTGCTTTTGTACCTTTGTTAATTTTCAGCTTTGTACCTATGAAAAGAAAAGACAATGATGTGAGGATTAAAATATTGAACTCATTTGGATTATTACCTTCACACAATGGCATGATCTTAAATGAAAGGACCAAAAGAAATTGGATGATGAAAAGAATGGCTTATAAGTGGATCATGCTTTGACATTGACTTTATTTGAAAATATATTGAGTCAATACCTCAATTACAAAGAAAAAGCACCCTCATAATTTTGCAATAAATCATAATCATATTCTCAACTATGATAATCATCTCAAATGTGGGTTATCAACTTCCTTAAAGCACTTTTCATGACTGTAATTCATGAGTTAAAAGATATCTTTGATGAAAAAGGTCTGTTTCAAACTTTTTTAACTCTACACCGAATCATCTTACCACACAAGAGATAAATACATGCTTCAGCTAAAATACTGCCATTCACGACTGTACTCCTAGACAACATTATTCAACCATTGACACCTACAACGTTCAGCTAGACAGTGAGGAGTAATTAACTAGACAACAAATCAGGGCAAATTGCTTATGGCTGGACAATGAATCGGACAAAATATAGACAATACAATAGAGTCCCTCAACATGCACCAGCAATATTAATGATGGGAGATGGCAATTAAAGCACACAATCTATGTGACATGATAACCTTCCCTGTTGTTTGACAATACTACCATTTGATATGACCACACTGTTATTATTTTAATCATATGGAGACACCTTGCCACCTCTGTCATTAACTTTGCAATCAATGTTTGCACCTTTACTTCTCTGATTTGTATGCACAGATATAGGGAGTATTACTAGCATTGTGGAGTTTGCGTGTATGGGAGAATAGTTATCAATAGCAACAATTGTTATTAAGATGGTAGTTGATTACTCAAGCACACACACTCTATACAACCAAGATCACTCATGAGATATACAAAATCTTAACTCAGCAAATAAAAGAATAAGGAGACGCCCTACTTGAGCCATATTCTAGCACTACACCACGCAACTTATTCTCATACAATATCATTCAAAAGGAAAGAGACTATCCTGGTATGAGCTTATTCGAGGAAAATATAATAAATAGATGGTCAATGAAATCAAACTCGAACTCCCTTTAGCTATATTTTAGAGAACAAACAAACCAACTCAGATACCTGAATGACTAGACATAGTATCGAGCAAGGATAGATAAACAAAGATGGTGAAACATTGGACTTCACATCTGACAAGGTGATCCTGTAGAAATATTTGCATTAATTGATATGTACAGAGTTACGGCACAAATGTCAGGTGTAATGTTAAATCCTATTGTTCTTTTGACAGAACGTAAGATCGGTGCACAGCAGAGTATATCTGCCAGACATATAATTTTCACCCTACAAATAGAACGACCCACATGTCCATGATTAATACGTAGATCTTCACTAAAGAGTAGATGTCATAGTCACATATGTTTTACAGTTTCACCATCTGATTGATTCTAAATATAGTGTTTGGAAGAATATACCTTCGAGTGGGCAGTTAAAGGGAGTCGACAAATGCAACTTTTGTCATCCCATGGGAAATTAATGATTGCAAGACCTGTGAGCTAGTGCCATCAACGCCTCTCTACCAGTGCCAATGCTTACAGAGGACACCTAAATCTTCTGATGGAATGACTCAACAGCAAATGGAATTATTTTAATATGACATATCAGAGGACTGAGGATGACATTTGGAGTTTTGTTAGACTTTAAATATTGAGCTCAGGAAGCATAAACTGTCACAACAAGCTATGTGGCCTGAGTGAATGCAAATGCAGTGAAGTATGAAGAATACAAAGACTGACAGAATGCCATCACAACAAAAGGTACAAGCAGCAATTCCACCCGTTTATAATAAGCATCAATCCTTGATTCTAACATATTTTAACTCCTGCAGAGGGAATAAAAGTTTAAATCTAATTCTTTCTCCTTTCAATGCTAGCATACAACATAAAAACCGTTAGTTGGAAATGGTATTGATCTTCCTATTTTAATCTCATAAATCCAACAAAATCCATATGAATCAAATATGTTATATCAACACAGCGATGACCTAGCTATTGCTTGGGCTAATTTCAAATTCAAGTAATATATAACACATGCATGACCTCTCAGATTCGAAACAATAACTAGTTCCACTTGAGTGCTAATATGATATGCAATACTCAGATCATTAAAGACAATCAAACATTAGCACCGATCATGAAAGACAATCAAACATGCCCTCCTTCTAGCGCCACAATGAAGTACCCTAAATCTACAAGTAAGACCAACCTCAAATACTCATTAGAAGGGTTAGTCTAAACATACAAATATACAAATACCTCTATGAAATAAAATATCTATGCTAAAGAAATTCCACAAGTAACAAAAACAACATCAAGAAGACATTTCAAAAGCAAGATAATCACTTATTCTATATTGGATTGGTGTCACATGTGCTAGTGACCCTTTCCCAACCCTTGCTAAGAAGCCAAAATGATGAAATACAAATACAATGGAGATGATGAGCAAGATGAGTTCTCAAATCAAGAGAGTAACCTTGCATAAAAGTTGTGGATTGATGAATGAGGATTAAGCCTTCTTTTATAGATTTTCTTGATGAGAGATTGGCCAAGATGGTGAATGTGGGACTAAAGATCCTCCAATGAGAAGAGGACACTTGTCAAGTGGTGATAGGCCAATGGTTGTGCAAGATTTGGGAAGAGTGCCCATGAGAGGGAGAATTTGAATTCAAATTTTTCAATAAATTTTGAGAGGGGGACAAGAAAAACAGCAATAAATGCAATGTTGGAGGGACAAATCAACTTGTCATGTTGAGGGAAAATGAGGGTTTTTAATAAATCAATAAAACTGATTTATTTGTGCAAGTGGAGATATCTAGAGAATGCAAGTGGGTGAGATTAGTATTTAATCATGGTTAGATTAAAAATAAATGATGAATATGTTAGTTTAATGATGATTAGGTGAGTTTGACTTTTAGGACTTTGATATTTGATATATTTAAATTAGAAAATGATGGAATATGATTTTGGATTTGATTTAAATGGATGTTTGATTTATTAAAAGGTTGATGATAATGTTTATTTGATTTTAAATAAATGACCTTAGGAAATGAGATTATTTAATGAATGGATGAAAGTGATGAATGGACCTAATGTGAAATCTAGTTTAGTTAATGAATTAACCTAATCGAATGTAGAATGTTAATGAATTAACCTAATCGAATGCAGAGGTTAAGACTTCATTCTTAACATACCTTTATATTTTTTCCTTGGTTGCATGTAAAATCATCTCTTCTACTACGAAGGGCATGAGGCAAGCCCGCCAATAAAAACGTACCAATTGAGCTGGGATGTTGCATTGCTTGTGAGTCGGTTTAAAAACACAATGCTTTTATCGAAAACATTGGAAAACCAACATTCAACGAGTCATCAAAATTGCAAACCTTTTAGGAGAGGAAAATATCCTTGAAAAAATTCACATGTTATTGCTTGCCCTTGGGATTCGTTTCCTTAGAGGCATCTAAACATTTGGATTTCATCTCAATTTGCTTCTACTAAAGTCAACTTTAGGTAACTCTTGCCTCAAATTTCCTTGGTTTCCACATAATACACTTTGTGGGAAAAGGGGAAAGTTGAGACATTAGACATCTAGATCCAAAATCTAATCAAGAGTGTGTTTGTGATAAAAATAATCCATTAAGCAAAGATTGAATCAATTGGAACCCACACATGTGCTTGATATCTTTTGGTCATATGGTCTTCATGTAAACATTGGTCTTTTGATTTTGAATTACTCTTAGAGAAAGGCATGTTCTTCACTATCTTGGCCTAGTAAACAAGTCCTCCCTAGGTTCATTTAGGATCAACTCAAACACTTCATCCATCCAAACACTTATCAAAATCCATCGCACCAAACAACTTTAAATCTTTGGAAACATCATTGTAGACTTAGGTAAGTCATCAATATCAAAATCACCTCATTTAGTTAGATGTATGGGAATGCATCCTTTCTCATACATTTAATTGAATTAGCAATCCTTTGAACAAGTTCATCCTAAGATCACATCTAACATCTTAGGGTTTGCAAGTTCATTATCCAAATCAAACCAATCAAAATCAAACCCTAATTCTAGCATTGATCCAAATTTCTTAAATGTTCAACACTCATAACATTCCCCCTTTTCATCCTTCACCTCATCATTGGTCCTAGGAACCTTAGAAGTCACTTTTGCAACAAGGTCAAAACACAAGGAGAACATGCAATACAAACTTGATCCATACATCATGAGTAATCCAAATCAATTTAACTTTCAAAGCCTTACAACGCTGATTGATTAAATCAACACTCACACTTATACAATCCATGCATGGGATCATTACCTTCTACAAATGTCAATGGCACAACAAGTGTGAGTATGCCCAAATAAAAGATTGGAACACGTTTCCTGATGGTAGATCTAAATCCAAACCTACAAGTCTATCAACCAAACAATCAAAGCATGAGCCTTCAAACAAACAACATCATCCCACCAAATCCCTACAAGCCAAATGAGAATGTACCAAACAAAATTTTTCGAAACATGAATCTAGAAAAGTTTGGGATGGATACATCTGCAAATCATACGAATATTCCAAACATGAACAAGGGTCAATTTCAACCTATCGTGCCAAATCTGAATGTCATCCCAAATCATTACATTGTCCAAAATGAAACACAAATACACACTCCAAATCTGCTTAAACAAAATCCAAATCAACTATATCAAGGGATTCAAGATCGAAATCAGGAACAAATTTGGGAGATAAAATTGCTGCACTTACCAAAATAGTTGATTCATTGTGCCAAGACACATCTCCACCACCATTACCCATATCAACATCGTTCCTTGGTTTAGGGCTTCCTCCTTTACCTAACACCAATCATTCCATACAAATCAATCCACCTAACACCAATCAAGTCATCACATCAAATCCTTTGAATATACCATCGGCATCGCACCAATAGATGGTATCTAATCAACTGACAACATCAATCCCAACAAATCAAAGTATGGTCTCCCAAAGACCTATCGCCTCAGTCATTCCAACCATCCCTATCACTTTGATTATTCCAACCACCCTTATCCCACCCATCATATCTCAACCCCTCACTACCATGATTGCTCCAAGCATATCTCAACCACTTGTCTCTACATCCAACATGATTCTTAATCCACCACCACTACCACCAAAACCAAACGCAACAAGACAGTATAACATTGCACTAAAAGCTCACCGGGCCTACCAAAAGGCCATCCAACAATATCTAGCCACGCAACAAGCGAAAAAATCTCATCAAGTGCAACAAGCCTCTCAAGCTGCCCAAGCCTCTCAAGTTACCCAACAAATGCAAGCACAAACACAAAAAATGATAACTATTGGGGATAACGATGAAAATTCAACCATTGGTGATAACATTGACAATTTCCCCACCACAATTGTTGAAAACAAGGATCAAGATAAATCCATCACTAAGCACCTTGAAGTTGTGTCTACTGATCAAATCAACATATGTCAAGAGTCACTTCTCAATCATGATCAAAATCGACCAACGATACTCGACAATGATCCAATTCAAGAAATGTCAACATCATTTAACCCTATGGTTGAAGACATTGGAAATCCCTCCATCACAATTGTTGAAAACAATGATCAAGATCTCTCCATCGATGAGCACCTTGAAGATGTTTCCACCCCATCCAATGATCAACTCACTATACATCAAGAGCCACTTTTTAGTGATCTATTTCAAGGAGTGTTAGGATTATTTGATCCTATTGACATAATGCATGATCTGTTGACGTACGATCATGTTGAAAATGTCTCTACATTTCCTTATGAGTTAGAGGACATATCTCAAGAATTTATTCCAAAGCAAGATCAACATATTTCACCAAAGTCTAGCAATGTCCCTTTCAAAGACATATTGACATCCTTTGACCCCATGGTTACAGATACTGAAGGAATCTTGAACTTGACACTTGAGGATATTGAACCACTTACCATGTCTAATGATGACATCCAAGAACCCTTTGTAAGCAATCCATCCTTTGAAATTGACCCATGTCAAGAACTTGATCTAAAGCATGTCGAAAGCAACTCCGAAATCATTCAAGATCAAGAATTTGTATCTTCAAGATACTACAATAATCTAATGGACACTCTCCTATCTATGCAAGATGATCATATCCATGTAGCACATATTCTTCCATCTACCCATGAGATGCTTTCTTTGGATGGACACGTAGATGATCTTAATTTTGAGCAAGAGCAGGTTATTGACTCCTATAGTCAAGCTGAGTCTTCAACATCAGGATCAGAAATACCCCAAAATTAGATGGAGGAAATCATGAATAAAGATATCCAACATTATCCACTCAGGGAAATAGGTCAGACAGAACAAGATATTTCAAAGTTAGCAGAGCATCCAATTGAAATAACATCATCTGCAGTGGTCATTTATCAGAGAATGCACTCTAAACAAGAGCTCTTAGAACAAGCGAAATCAAAGCATGAAGGTACTACTTCCACCATATTGGGGGCAACTTCATCTCAAGCAAACGTCAACATAGGAAGCATGAAGAATCCTTATGATGAAACTAGTGTCAATACTACAACCAGCCACGTCATGAATCTTCATCCACCCATCACCCCATCCACGAATTGGGACCAACGTCAAAATAAAGATTTGAATCAAAGCACAAAGAACGTTATCAAAGCAAAAGAAGTTGAGAAGCATAATGGAAAAATCAAATACACATGTATACCAAAGAATACAAAGAAACATTATCTCTATCAAACTCCATTAGTCAAAGAAACTATGGGGAAAAATAATAAAGGGAAAAGTATCCATCAAAGATTTCCACAAAAGTAAAAGCAAGATTTTCAAGCGACATACAAAGTGTATCAACCAGTTGGTCCTAATTCCATGCACACTTCTGTATCCACCCATCATTGCTCATCTTCCCAAGTTTGGAGAGTCAAAGGTTCCAAACTATCAACCGATCCATCTCTTATCCCTAAACACACTCCATCCACACCTCCACACGTGATATCCAATTCTCACATTGACAATGTATTGGCAACGACCCTTCATCATAAGAATTTCGAAGGCACTCTATCGTGATGTGCACATAGAGACTGAATTAACCCCGACATCAATAAAGTAGATCAAGAATCTCAAAAGTTGCATTCAAGTGCATGTATCTTAGCAAAGCAACTCCTTCAAGCAGGATATCGATGGCACATTATGACAAGGGCATCTACATCAGCAACACCTTGTGATTTAGCATGAGTTTAAAAATCTTTCAGAAAAATTTTTAAAAAAAAAAATGAAAATCCAAAAAAATCAAAAAAGGATTGAAAACAGTAAAGAAAAAAATCGTCCTCTAGTGAAAACCGCATGTGCGGCACTTTGGGCAAGACCATGATGAAAACCTGGCAAACACGTGTCATGTGTAGAATCAAGCATCTATGTACACCACTTCAGGTGAAATCATCTTATCCCATCCATAATAAATTGAGCATTCCATCCATCTTATCCATAATAAATTCATTCATCCATAAACCATTGATCCAATCTGTCTTAATCCACTACGTCCATCATCCAAGTTATCTTGATCTTGATGAAAGTCTGGGGCACACTTTATACTTGCTTATGGTAAAAAAATATTGACATGGGTCATTTTCATTGATCCTATCCTACCCAGCGTTATCTAAGCCATGAAGCATTATCCAATGAGTATTCTTTATCTAAACACCTTATCATATCACAAGATAATCCTCGACATCCTTCGCATGGTTAACATATCCATCCATCCATACAATTATCCAAGCATCCACCCATCGCACTCCATACATTGCTAGAAACTGAGGGTAGATATTTACATCTTGCTTTGGGAATAAATCTTGATCTATATCCTCCAACTTATGTGGTGATCTAAACATTGGAAAACGTGAAGTAAAATTGTTCCACCACTTGTGAGCAAAGTTCCAAATCACTAGCCCATGGCATATTTTGATGAGAAGACATTCCTTATCAGTCTTCATCTTTCATCGAACATCAATCCAAACAGTCACTATCAGTCGCATCTAACGCACCCTTCAAACGTCACATCAAATCATCCAAACATTTTTTGTTTCAAACTGAGTGTTAACAATCCCAATCAATCGAATCCAATCAATCCATAATCTTGGGATATCCTTCTCGATCATTGTGTTGCTTAACACTATCCTTGCATTGTTGTGCATCCTCAACAATGTTATCATCATCAATCCTTGCATTTTTGTGCATCCTCAAAAATTTTATCGTCATCAATCCTAATCAATCAAATCCTCACATTGTTGTGTGTCCTCAACAATGTTATCATCATCATCAATCCATCAATTTGATCAAACAACCTTAGCTTGGTTTTAAAAAAATCTCAAACAAAGCATTTATATCATCACACATGTCCATATCCTAATCGTCAAAATCGTGTGAAAAATCCAAAAACATCCAAAACATCGAAAAATCCAAAAACATCCAAACATATCAAAAATCCAAAAACACTCAAAAAATTAGAAAAATATCAAAAACATTGGAATTTGAACTACGTCATCTCTGAGCTTAAACGTAGGCAAGGCTAATCTTTGATCAGCCCCCAAAACATCGAAAAATCCAAAAACATCCAAAACATTGAAAAATCCAAAAACATCCAAAACATATCAAAAATCCAAAAACACTTAAAAAAATCAGAAAAATATTAAAAACATTGGAATCCGAACTACGTCATCTCTGAGCTTAAACATAGGCAAGCTAATCTTTGATCAGCTCCCGAGACATCAAAATCCAAAAAAAATTGAAAAGGATCAAAATCCAAAAACATTCAAACACAAAATCCAAAAACATTCAAAAAACACAAAATCCAAAAAACATTCGAAAAACATCAAAATCCAAAACATCCATAAAATCTCGAGAAAATCAAAACATTTGAAAATCAAAATCAAAACGATTTGCAAGAATCAAAACACCAAAACAGCCTCAAAACGTTTCAAAGATCAAAACATCAAATGTTGAAAATCCATCGCCTCATCGGCTTACACCATGAAACGCAAATCCATATTAAACTAATGGATTACCTTCATCCTTTGAAAGCGACACAAATAGAACAATCATGTAGGTTAGCAAGCAAGCCTAAATCATAAAATCCGTCGGAAACAACAAAATTATTTAAAAAATCAAACTCTTGATCATTTTTCCGGACATGTCAGTGGGCTTATATCAATGACCTATCAATCAACTTATCAAATAAATCATCATCTATACAACACATGTCCTGGGATATATAGTTGACAATGGGCATCATTTTGGATATCCTTGGATTCTTATCCCATCAAAACACATCCCTTTGGTTGAAGGTATGAAGAACATTGGCTTGTTCATGTACTTGATCTTTTCTTTTGATTTATCTTATTGCGCTCATTCCAAGGACCTCTCGATGATATCTGAGCGAAGGATTTAGAGATGAGATAAGAACAGCGAGCATTATCCTTTTGTCACATTGTGCTTGTTGGATGTTCTTAATAAAATAACGGCAAATGCTTGCTTTGTTAGATGCGTCCTAGCAAGGTTTGTATGTCAAATTATTGAACAAAATTACTCTATTTGTTTGTCAGTCAAATTCCGATGCACTAGGTGCAATGCATCCCTGATTCTTCATACCTTGATGCATGATACCTAAATTGTGTTATCGAAACATAAGGTAAAGTAGCCCTTTTAAAATCCTAATCCTTGATAAGCAAATCATCATCATCATCTCTAATAAAGTCTCGTCAGATCATGGACTTGTGGGATCCTCTTGTCATCATCTCATTTCCGCACTAACAACATCATCACCAATGCATCCATCATGCATCCATCCTGCATCCACAAACCATCAACATACCACACATCATTCATATCATACATAATAGGAAACATCGATCATTTCACATGCATTGCATTTGCATCATCATAATATAGATCTATTAGTATAAGCATCTGCATAAATCATACATTTGCATAATCACAACATATCATCATCATAATATAGATCTGTTAATCTAAGCATCTCATAAATCATCCATTGCATAATCATAGCATATCACATCATCCATCTCATCCATCATCACATCATATTATCACTTAAGTTGTTTAAAATAATATAGATTTGTTATTCTAAGCATCTTAAAATCATCTCATTTGCATCATCATCTAGATCCATCCATCTTGAACCTCTTTATCGTGAGATTGACCCTCAAATCGAATCTTTTCACTCAATCTCTCGAGGAGGCAATGTACTAGTGTACTTCTTTCCACTGGGGCATCCGAAAAATTAGAAATTTTTTGAATTTTGATCGTGGCAAGTTTATTCTTTGAACCAACGCAACAAGTACATTGCTTCAAAGAGGGGCAAAATGTAGACATGCAAAATTAACATTATTAATTTTCTCATAAAGTTAATCATGCTCATTAAATCCATTCATAAGGTGAATCAAGTTCATTTAATCTCTAAGGATTATCCACTTAAATTGAATAAATTAACTTTATTCACTTTAAGCCTATCATTCCCTTTTTTATTAAATAAATCAAGACATTTATTTAATTAAATCCAATTCATATTTCTCCTTTTTTTATTTAAATAAATCAAATATCTAAGTCAAAGAGGTCAAACTCACCTAATCATCATTAAGCTAGTCTAACCATGATCAAATACTAATCCTAACCACTTGCATTCTCTAGATAATCCCACTTGCACAAATAAATCAATTTATTGATTTATTAAAATCAACATTTTCACTCAACATGGCATCTTTGAGGAATATTCCATCAAGTTTGAATTCAAAAGCAAGTTGACATGTACATCCAACAAAACAATTAATAAGCTTTTACATGTCTTGTCTCTCAAATTCAAATTTGAAATTTCCCCCTCTTAGGCACATTTCCCAAATCTTGCACATGCATCAACCACTCACATGATGACAAGTGGCCTCTCCCCATTGGCTTATCTTTAGTCCCACAGTTCTCTCTCATAAGCACTCTTAGTATTTGAAAATCTATAAATGAAGGCTTCATTCTTCAAGCAAATCCTCCACAATTTCATCCACAAATCTCTTGCAAAGTCACTCTCTTAAATTGAGAACTAATTTTTCCCATCTTCTTCATAGAATCTTAACATCAAGCTTAAGCAAGGATTGGGAAAGGGATATTTTCTACAATAGCACCAATCCAATATGGGATAAAGTTTTGATCATGTTTTATATGCTTGCAATTAGCTATTCTTGTTCTAGTTAGTTTTGCATATTTTATCAGGGTTAAGTATCTCATAGGGATGTTTAATCTAATGTGTTTTAAGTGACTAACATGATATTATTATGTTAAGATTTCTAACCATTTGCAGATTTGATGTCCAAAGGTACAGATATGGAAGAGGAGTATGAGGGTTGCTCCTTCTATTGGTGGTGTGAAGCCCTCAACTTCCAAGGCTAAGTCTCTCCTCCCACGTGCCAAACGTAAAATGGAGGAGGCCTTTGTGGATGTTGTTGAGGAGGGTCTTTCTAGTGGTAAGAAGGCCAAGGGCCATGTAAAGGATGTGGATGAGAAATTTTAGGAGTTGGCGAAGAATATCCAGGGTGATGATTTTGGTGTTGGTGGGTCCCCTGTGGCTGGTAAGAGGAATTCAGTGGTATTTGGATGACTCTGTGCAGGTGTCTGCATCCATGGATAGGGGCAAGGCTAAGCTTTTCCTTGAGGGTTTGAAAGAGGAGGATCCTCCAACTGGTTTGCATCAGAGGAGGGGTGTGTTTTGGGGGGCTATGGATTTCTCGCAGGCTTCTAGTTTGGTAAAAGACGGTGTTGATATCTCATTTAATCTTCTTATGTGTCTCATGCAAGAGGTGTAGGACCTGCACAACAAGCATGATACCATCATCCATTGCAACATTTCCACACTTAGCAGTCTCAAGGAGAAGGAATCTATCTTTGGGCTTACAAGGTCTTTAAATTCCAATGTTGGTTGTGTTGTGGATGAGCTTGCTAATTTGAAAAGTGATTATGGTCTGATGTTGGCTCTGCTGGAAAGACAGAACAAGTAGCTTTGAAAAGATTTGGAGACGATTACAAACATTAGCAGAGAGAAGGTAGAGGCCTCGACTAAAGGTATGATATTCCTCAATCAAAAGGCCAAGGAAATGACTAGGAGAGGATTGTTTGAAGATCATGCGACTAAGGAATGTGGGGAGGGTGTTGTGATGGACATGCATACTATGGAATTGCATGATGGATCGATTGTGCGCGTACTCAGAGTAAAACCAAGAGGTAAAATGGTCCCTACCCATGATGTTGAGGAAATCATGGAGATGCATGACAGGATGCAATCTAAGGATCTAGATGCGGAAAATATGCTTAAAGAACTTCTCTAATGGCCATTTGGTGTGTCTCTCTATTTTTTGTGTTGGTTTTTAGATTTTCTACTAATGGTCTGATAATCAACTCATTTTTTGTTGGGTTTGGGTGGGTAGTCTATTGTTTCATCTTTACTGCCACTGTCTCTTTTTGTTCAGGGTTTTAGGTACCCTTCAAAACCTATTTAACATTAATAAAAAACAAATGGTGCACTCTTGTGTAAATATGGCTTCATTCTCTCATGCCATTACTCATTCCCACTCACACACACTCCCACATGTTTATCCCTGCTTTATCCATATGCACACATGCTTTAATACATTCACCCTAATTATGCACTTCTTGCATCTATCTATTCACTTATTCCCAAAAGATCAATCTCAATTATGATTATAACAAATTTTATCCCATTCAGATCCTACAAGTGTGAGATCAATCCCACAACTGTCTATGATCTCCAAATTTTAAAAATTTAAATTCAATATTAATAAACTATTTCCTATTTAATAAGCCATAATGAGTTGAAAAAACACATGTTTATCCAATTTATTGTTACATGTTTACATTTCAAGGCATTTAATTATATTCATTTATAATTCTCATACTGAGAAATTGATCAAAATCATTTGAATTTAAAGAAAAGAATATGCTAAGGACAATTTGATTAAACATAATATAATTATGCATTGCATCATACTAAAGAATCTACATATATAACATTATTGTCTTTGATCATTCCCACAATCATAAAGAAAGTCTTATCAAGTAGGTTGACCTAGGAAACTATGATAGTTTAGTGCACAATTGCTAAGATAGATGGTGAATATGTTTATTCCTCCTTGATTTTCTTTAATAAATGAATGAATTATAAGATCATGATAAAATATAATAAAATATTTTATGAAATATTTATGAATCCTAATAAAAATAACCTTAGAAAATTATCTTTGAATTAAAAAATACAAAACACATAAATATAATTATTTAGATAATACTAAAATCTTTACAATATTAATTTATAATTATTTGGCATCTAATAATATTACTGTATATATTAAAAAATATAAAAAGAACTATAATCATATAAAACTCAACTTTAGTCCTTTAAAAATATGATGAAAATACTCCTATTTATGGAAAAGAGCCTAATTCTTTTTTTATGGAAGCATTGTAAGAAAGCTTTACCCTTAAATTCCCCTAAATCTATATCCCTTTCCAATTTAGAGAACACAAATTTACCCTTTAATTCCCCTAAATCTATATCCCTTTCCAATTTAGAGAACACAAATTTTCATCATAAAATCCAAAGAAATATATTTTAGCATAAACTACTATTACTAATAAAACTAAAAAGGTCATGCAAGATATATGTGTATGCATAAATGCTAAAGAGTTTAAGAGTACAAAAATTTTGATTTCCCATTGAATGACATTAAAGGTTAGTTTAAGAGTACATGAATTCTAATCTCTCATTCAAGGATTTTGAAGGTCAATTAAAATCAATGAAGTTTTTTTGATAGATTATAAAGATTATTAAAAAGAAAATTTAAAAGTTCATGTAAGATATGAACGTATAAGATTGTACACATAGATTCTTGTTATCTAGTCAATGTCAGAGAAATTATTATTAATAAGACACAAAATTTCATGCAAAATATGAGAGTATAAGACTGTACATACATTCTTATTACCCAATCAATAGTTTTAAAAGTCAATTAAAATCAAATGAGAAAATAATGGTCTTTCAAGTAGATGATGCGAATTATTACTAATAAAATTAAAAAGTTCATGCAAGATATGAGAGTATAAGAATGTACATATATTCTTATTTCCCAATCAATGACTTCAAAGATCAATTAAAATCAAATGAGAAAACAAAATTATTTTAGATAAATCATGGAGATTATTACTAATAAAACTAAAAATTTCATGCAAGATATGAGAGTATAAGACTATACATACATTCTTATTGCTGATCCAATCAATTAAAATCAAATGAGAAAACAAAGTTCTTTCAAATAGATCATACAGATTATCACTAATAAAAATAAAAAGTTCATGTAAGATATGAGTGTATAAAACTGTACATACATTCTTATTGTCTTGCCAATGACTTTAAAATTCAAATAAAATCAAATGAGAAAACAAATTTCTTTTAGTACATTCTTGTTGTCCATCCAATGACTTTAAAGGTCAATTAAAATCAAATGAGAAAAAAAAGTTTTTGAAAGAGGAAAAAATAGGTTTTATAGGGACCCGAAACCACAAAGTTTATAGTCTAAAGATAAGATCGTCAAAGATACCAAAAGCATAAAGGCTGTAAAAACAGCAACAAGAAAAGTCCACAGCCACCAAAAAGGCCAGCAAGGGCCACAGAACCAAAAAATCAGACCAAACGCCAACAACAGTTAAATTTGGGTCTTTAATAAATCCGTTGTCTCAGCTTCTAGCTCGTTCATATCCTAAACTCCCCTCTTTAATATCTGAACCATCTGGGTAGTAGGGGGCACTTTCCTTTTAAGGTTGGCACAGATCCTTTTCAAAATCCCTTGGTCCTCATTCTTGTTGTCCTTGTTCTCTTCTAGGTCAACCACCAACAAACCCTATTGCATTTTTTCCATCTTTTCAAACATAGCATTGATGATGATAGCATTGTGCCTAGCCATTTTATGATTTTCTTCCACAACGGTTTTCATGTTGTTTTAAATTTTCACCATTTTAGCTTCTAGAAACTTGTACTTATCCTCAATGTCAGCTTCTCCCATACCAATATTGTTTTTTTCCATTTTCCTTCTCCGTTGCTGAGAGTGACTAGCTTCAAATCCAGCTCCTTCGACTTACTATAGAGAGCCCTATTTCTTTGATTAAGATCATTAATTTCGTGATAGGCCCATTTCAAAACCTTGAAAATATCACTAATGCCACTTCTACTAGAAGTAAGAATGTCACCATGCTGAACCCGGTCTAAAATGAGGTTAACATCATCCTGGTTGGGGGGGCTAGGGAGTCTAGTACCAACAGCTCTGAAAGAAGTAGGAGGGGAGCGCACAGAAGTTATGCTAGCATCAAGGTTCTCAGCTTTGTCTTCCAATGAGTCAGCAGAGTAGGAAACCAACTTATTGGTAGAGGAACCCTTGAGAACAGGGTTTATTAAAGGGATAGAGCAGTTGGGGTAGGTCTCAGGGTTAGCTTTAGCAAGCTGGGGATTTTTAGGATGGGTTTTCTTACCAGACATCTCAGAGGACAGGTGGGCTTCAACAATTCTCTCCTGGTGAGGTTGATTCTTCGAACCCCCACTATCCATATCATAGTCCACAGACGTCGTGGAGGCAACAGGTTTGGATAAGGCTGGCATACTTTGATAGTGTTCATATATTAACCTAATAAGACCAGGATGAAGAATTGGGTATCTCCTAGGATTTTTCTTATGGTCCTCTAGGCTATTACTCAACGAACATAACAGGTAGTGAGGCTGAGATATTCGTACCTTATGGAGGAAGTGGTTAAGAATGGAAAAGTGATGACCATACACTCTGGTAAATATTTTGTCCAAGGTGATGTACTCCATAATAACACGAAGCACCTTTCTCCACAGTGCCTTGATGGTGTCAATTTTGAAATAGCTATTGGGGATTTTAACCAGTTTCAATTTCTCCTTATCTTTCTTAGGAAATCTGATGACTACCTCATCAGAAAACCTTCTATCGCGATAAAACTTCACACCCTTAGTGGGCATTCCAGTAATCTCCCTTATAATTTTCTCATCCAGCTTCACCTTTCTCTCAAAAATAATTATTTCACCATTGTTCCAGTTCTTCTCGAAGTAGTCTGTGGCCATAGTATCAAGCCCATGAAGTTTTTCCAGAAATGGAAGCAGCCCACCTCTTACAATCTTCTTCTAGACCTTATCATTCCTCATGTGCACCTCATAGCTCTTTGGTTCAACTCTTTTCCTGTCCCCCCCATTTTCATTTGCACCTTTCTGTAGACTCTACCAGTGTTGGGCACTTGTTGCAAAATAATGCAGCTATTCCAATGCACCCACAAAGTGTGCCGCTTTTTCTTCCCGTCTAAGTATTATGATGCGGCCCCATGAAATCTCTTGATTTCGATGTTCTTGTCCCCTT
>VDFB02327440.1:0-12823 GCA_007258455.2 Sequoia sempervirens
AGATGGCTTGGGCCATATGAGATTAAAACTATTTTTCCAAATGGAGCAGTTCAGTTACAAACAATTGATGATGTAAGGTTTTCATTGCTAGTTAATAGCCACTAGTTGAAGCTTTATAAATGGCCATTGTAGAAGGATGACTTCATTTTAACATTGCAACATCAATTTGAGCCACAAATATAAAATGCATTGACAACAACAAGTAGTTCTTCTGAAGCATTAGTAGATGAGCAACATAGCTCGCCTACTAAGATTTCATAGATATAATTCTACAACACATGCACACACTACACAAGTGACATTCAACGGTCTTCATTTTATGAAGCAATCATAGAAGCAATAGGGACCTACAACATCACATCGCTAGACGACAAAACTACAAAATGGAATGGTTACTACATGAGCTCGTAGCACTTGTTTGTTAGTCATCTCAAAACACCCGTATTAATTACATTTCCATCAATTCATAGCATCATTTTGCACATTTACCTATACATATTCTAGTTCATTACATGCAACCTATTTCATTTGTACACATGTAGCCATCCTACCACCTTTTTCGATTCCACCATATCATACAATTAATTTCACCTTACCATAAACATATTTTCTACAGCCTTTTCAACCATCATTCTAATTATTTTCCACGTGGAAAAGATATGTTTCCATCAATTTCACACCAAAGCTACACAACCTTCATAGCACCCACAACATATCATTTCAAATCAAGTTCAAGGTGGTATATAGCTACTTCACATGAGGTGAATTTCACTTCAAGTCATTCCTATAGGTACACTATACATTAATTTATCATAATTAACATACAATATTATTAATTTTGTTTGTGTTTATAGTTCATTCATGCATGTCACATATCATGTTTTAATTATCCACTACTTCTAACTTCTGCTTCTGCCTAAACCATACCCACAAAGTGAGGACACTTAGTAACTTTAGTTGGGGGAGGGGTATTCATGATTATTCCTTGGTTTTCTTGATTTTCAAAACTTTCTGCAAAAACTTCTCACTATTTCATTTTCCATTTTCAAAAGATACAGAGCTCAGAGAAGAGGAAAGAATTTTTAAGCAACTGAATTAAGGAGTGCATTTGAGTAATATAGCATACAAGCATGATAGAAGTGGTGTAATTGGGGTGGAAAAGAAAGAATAAAACAAAGAAGAATTGTGAAGAGACTGAAAATTAATGAAGCATTGTAATTGGGGGTGATATCATACGAAGGGAACCAACAACACATAACCTGCTACTAGAAGACAAGCAAAGTTTGACTATATTCCAGCGAGTTGGCTAGATGGATTATTTCTTGAAGCTTACAAAATTAAATGAGGTAATGACCCAAAAATTGGCCAAAACATTGCAAAATAATGAGGTAATTTTTAAGGGTCTGAAGGTTGATGCATCAAAGGTAGCTATAGCTGAAGAATTCA
Organism: Sequoia sempervirens; assembly: GCA_007258455.2. Taxonomy (NCBI): domain Eukaryota; kingdom Viridiplantae; phylum Streptophyta; class Pinopsida; order Cupressales; family Cupressaceae; genus Sequoia; species Sequoia sempervirens. Next base: position 1,447 of record VDFB02327440.1, read on the forward strand.
ACTTGTCAAGAGTAGGCGAGAAGTTTCTAGTCACAACGGATGCCATTGTAGCAAGAAATAAATTCTCCTTGCTAGGAGAAAATATAGATTCTTCCTTACAAGGTACTAAACGTTTATCTTTGCCTTGGATTTGGGCTAAAGTAGCTTCTTATATAGTTAAATACTTTGCATGTGATGGGAAAAAGTCATTGCTATACACAGTCCATTTTAAATTGAGTCATCTACACCAAGGCAGATATGTAAAAGTTCCCAACTTTTTGTACAATCTGTTAAAAATAATGTCCTCTGAATATAAAAGGAAAAGAGACAACTCATAATTGTCTCATTTATACTTAGTTACATTAGTGTAAATAGGAGTCTTAGGGTTTAGTTCCCAAATGATTCTTGGGAAGTCTTTCTAAATTGTAGCAATATCAATAGTAGCCTTGAATTGCCTAATCAGGGAGGCAAAGGCCAAGAAAAAATAATAGAACATGTTATGGCTACTCCAAATAAAGAAATTACCTTTGATTCCCCTATTGTAGCACCTACACAGCAGGAAGGAAACAAAATAGGAGGGTTTTCAAGAAACCCAACCTACGAACTCTTATAAGTAGCTCATAACAGGAAACAATTAGGAAACCCTTGTTTCTAAGAGGCCACCAAGAGGTAAAAAGAGGAGTGGAGCCTCTACCTCTACACTTGTAAAGGGGAAAAAGATGCCATTAAAATCAAAGGAAGGGAAAAGTGGAGCTTCTTCTTTTGCACTTGCAAGAGGGCAGAAGAAGCCCACACAATGTAGAAGGCATTCACATCGCCTAAGGAATAAAGGGGTTCATGAGAGGATTAATTAAAAGTAAGAAAGAGGATCTTGTAATGGTAGAAACAGATAAAGACTCAAAGAGGGATGCCCCTAACGATGAAGTAAAAACACCCTTTGTGTAACTATCATATTTTACTACCACTTCTAAATTAGATTCATAAGATATTTTTGTAGCCAAGAAAATGAGGAAAAGATCTCCAAAAAGCCTTGTTTTAGAGGGTTGTGAATACATAGGTGAAATGCAGCAAGATGCAGACAAACAGTGTGAAAATTCCTTAGATTAAAACCCCCACTGGACCAATTGTAGTGTCCCTAGGTGTTGAATTATGGAAGAGAACACAAGAATTCTCCCAAGAAAAGAAAGAATGGGAAAGGGAGAGAGCTAAATTGATATCCAACCACACAAAGGCATTGGAAAAAAAAAGTAGAGGTAAAATGGTTGAATGTGAAGATTGAATAAGTAGCAGACAAGGCAACACAATTACTAAAGTGCGGGACTCTTGATAGAGTTTATGCTTGATTCTTGCAAGAATTTTTTTTGTGTTTTCAGTTTAGCCAATTGATTAGTGATATCCCTATAGAAATGAACAATAAATTCTTCTTTTTAGATACTTTCTTCAATTCCACACCAGACATGCAGGATCAACTATGTGAGTTCTATCTACACAATTGTGTTCTTTTAGATGACATTACTTATAATCCATTGATGTTTGTAGGTGATCTCCAAATAAGAGCATTGGCCTCTTATGTCATAAATGAGCATCGGCCTCTTATGTCATAAATGAGCATCAAAGGGGCACAATTCTATAAGAATACCATGAAAAGGAAAAATCTATTGCCTTATAGCTCAAGAAAGAATCAATGGATCCTAATGCAGACGTAGATGAGTGGTTAGATCTCTTGAATTACAGAGGTGTTGGAAAGAAAATAATGGATATCAAAAAATATGATTATGCAAGGATGAAGGGATTAGCCATAGTGACTATTAATGGAGCCTTTAAATTTGTTCATAATTTAGATGGGAAGAACTTTCACCATAGTTGAAAAGAAAGGAGCCACACTTTGTTTATAACTATGCAACTATGATTTGTAGGTCTCACAAGTACATAGACATTGCAATTAACAATGGAGTTGCATGGTTTCCACTTGTCTTCCATCCTCCTATTAGGTCCTATTTCTAGTGCCACACTGGACAGGGAAGAAATGAGGGGAAGAAGAAGCTACAAAAAATAAAAGATTGGCAAAGCTCTTAAATAAAAAAGGCTATTATCTAAAGCAGGTCAAAGAAGTTGACATTGTAGCTGATTTCAAGGAGATAAATCTATAATATAATCTCTAGCCTTGAAATTGCTTGAGGACAAATAATAACTTAGTTGGGGGGAGTGATGGGTTCAATTTATAGCTAGTTTTCTTTGTTAAGTTTATGTCTTTTATCATTTCAATCTTCCAAAGTTCCCAGACATTCCTCAGACTTATTTATCTTTTATACCTTTTATACACCTTAAATTGGACTTTAGTATATGGTATTTCAAATATGATATGATAAAAAATTTATGAGTGAATGTATGAATAATCATGAAATTCAGTATGATTCTATGCTTAATTTATGATTGTTAATGGTGTGTATGCCTTAGGATGAAACTAACCTCTTGTAGCTAAGAAGAACTGTAACCTACAAAAATTAGGATTTCTAACCCACAACATAAGGATCGCAAGCAGTTGTAGGGGAGAGGTCATAATGACTAAAGCACAATAACTCCAGAGAAGAACAGAGGCAACCATTGAATGTTCAACCATGAGTCACTACAAGCACATTGAATAAGATGATTAAAAGGAGCTTGTTCTGAGTAGGAGTAACCTGTTACATGAGATTTCTTATGAAACACATCTCTATCATTATGGTTAACCGTTAGGGAAAAGTTCTAAGTTAGTCTGTCTTATTCTTCTTTTCAATTATTGTTTTTTAGTTACAATACTAAGTCCTCTCCCTATTCTTGAGGGAGAGTGGACAAAAAAAATATGGTTCTATTCTCAATCATGGGATGAATAAGACCCCTCACGGACCCTATATAGTGGGATTTGTTGTGAGGAGTGAATATAGTTACTAGTTATCCAATTTGTTTTTTAACATTTTTAGTTTCTTGTTATTAGTTGAATAATGGATATATATTTCTAAATAAGAGATCTTGATTAGATTCTTGTCAAAGTTCAGATTTATCATACAATAAAGGAGTTAGTTCAGTGTCATGAATTATTGATTAAGTAGTAAGTGTTGATATCTGTTATGGAAGCAACAAATCAAGCAAGGGCCACTTAAGGTACTGCTATTCGCTCTACTTTCTTGTTATTATATTAGTTCATGCATTGTTGAATTAAAATAGTTTCTAGTTACATGCATGTGGATTTATAAATGTGATTCTATAATTGAATTAGGTTTTGTAGCTTTGTTTCATACTCTTGGAGTGATTAGTTATAGTTAAGTCTTAGAAGTTGGTAGTCACAGTCTTAAAGTGATAAGCACCCATAGCACAAGTAACAATTTATGTTATTTCCCCTATTTTGCTAGTTAATGTTTCATTTCCTTTTCCAACTTTTACCATTTTTGTATATATGTAAATCACCTATACTCACTGATATAGGCCATGTTATAATCCATGAATGCACATATATTGCTAGTACTATCAAAATCTTATGAACCCTTGGTTGATAATTAAATGTAGCCTTTTGTAAAAGGTTTGGTGAACTATTTAGTTACGAATCCATCCTATGAATTATGTGTCTACCTTTAGCACCAAGTTAATCAAATATTATAGAATCCCTACATACCACATAAACAAATTACTATAAATTTATGAACAAAAATATTTTGACCAATCAATGCATCTATTCTCTACAAATGATTTTGGCAAGGATACACAACAAAAAATTCTTAGACTACTAAATCTTCCCATTGCACTTTGTGTTGTGCTTAAAACACACATTAATTCAAACATGGATAATGATGTTGACCAACTTCCCCATGAACTTTTTCTATGTAGAGTCCAATGCATAATGTTAACCATAAACCTATGGATTCAAATAGGGTTTGTGAATGGGTCTCTAGGAGAGGTAGTAGATATTGTCTACACACTTGGCTCTAAACCACTTTATTTACCTTTGTATATAGTTGTGTAATTTAATATTTATAATGGCCCACCTTGGAACCAGAATGAACCAAAAATATATACCTATAACACTCATATCCCTAGGTAATCGCAGACAATTACCAATAGCCATGGAATGGGAAATTACCATACACAAATCCCAAGGATTAACACTCAACAAAGAAACAATCAATATAGGTAAAATAGAAATACAAAGTTTAACTTTTACAGCTATGTCTAGAGTTAAATCAATAAAGGCCCTTCAGATAGAACCACCCTTCTCTTTCGATCGATATTCAAGAATGAAAAACAACCCATACACCATTATCAAGAAAAAGGAAGAGTTTTGACTACATTTTCTTTCATTGTGATCAACACAAGTACACATTTTTAATTTCAACCTTCTCTACATCAACTTTCAATTTATTATTTTTCCTACACTCTTCATAGTATCTGCTTTGCAAAAATAAATTCAAAAATAATTTATTCACATCTTCATGGTTTGGAGATGGTTGCTTGATAATTGTATTTTTTTCATCGAGTGCTCCTAAAATTCTACCAATAATATATTACCTCAACTACATTACCTTCTTCTGATAGCTACTTTCATTTTTTCTATACTTTAAATTCTTCACAAAAAACCATCAATACAATTATGATGTAAGTGCACTAACTTTTTCTTTGCATGTGTAAAAATAAATAGATGAACAACACAAACTCATTGTGCCAACTATTTTCATACAAGAACATCGGATCATCAACTAAAAAAGCATCATAGTTGAAACTGGTACGAATCTTTGCTTCAATTCACTATAAGAAAATTTATAATTCAACAAACTTTTATTTCTTCCAAACAATATGTAAACCAAATATCTTGTATATGTATTTCAAACTCCTATTAGAAACTTATATAGACACTACAAACTATAATTTTGGCATGTTTACTTACAAATAATTCTCTATCGGCGTACCCATTACACCCCTCCTAGTGCAAGTGCTAGTTGTTCATTATGATGAAGTAATTGTATCTAATAAAGTTACAAGTTTACACTATAATTTTATGGTAGAATTGATAATTATAGTTGTATAGAGATTAATATGAGATAATTATAATTATATTATAAATTTATCTTGACAAGAGGAAGTCTTGGAGGATTTTATATCTTAATCTAAAGTTTTACTATCATGTATACTCATACTTATCTAATATTGAAAAGATGAAAAAGTGTAATAGACATCAATATCCATAAGTTCATGACAAGAAGATACCTACAATATCAATGTGTATTGTATTTTAGTGTATGAACTTAACAAAGTTGTCGATAGAAAATAATGAGAAATTTATTAGTATATTTATCACATCATATCTAAATATTATAATTAGATAACATAAAACTTATTGTAACTCTTGCTTTGCTCCTTAGTTTAGAATTAAAGCTTGTAAAATGAGTGGTGGTTTAATAGGGAGTTATCTTGTTAGTGTTGATTAGCTAGCTATATTAATTATACTTGACTACTCTATTATTTTGGTGCTTAGTTAAGTGGCACGAACGTATGTATTATCATTTATTTCTAAAATAGTAAGAAATAAATTAGAAAAGTAGTTATTACTTTAAGATAATATATTTTTATTATTTTCTTTGGATTCTTAGAATTTTTATTTTGGACAAGGCATTATAGGTTAACAAGGATTCATGGTTTACTCTTAGAAAGCTTAGAGTGAGAATTTTAGGTGTGAATATTGCACTATGGATAGTGGTGTAACCATCGGTACACAATTATGTGCAAAGACTTTTCCTCAAAGTAATCTTGTTGCATCTCAAAATAAATAAATAAAATCAGAGTTTATGTATGTTTAGATAGTGAAAATTTTGGGCATGACACCCTCCCTCTTTCTCTCTCTCCCTCCTTACTCCCTCCCCCTATCTATCTCTCACTCCCTCCTTCCCTCTTTACTTCTCTTTATTTCACCTCTCTCCTACCTACCTCTCACTCCCTACCTACCTCTCTCTCTATCTCCTTATGTCCCCTTCTCTCTCCCTCTCTCCCTTTCTCCCCCTCTCTAACTCTCTCCCTCCCTCCTTATCTCCCCATCTCTCTCTCTCTCCCTTTCTCCCCCTCTCTAACTCTCTCTCTCCCTCCTTCCCTCTCTATTTCTCTCTATTTCTCCTCTCTCTCTCTCTCTACCTACCTCCCACTAGTCCAATTTATGTTCAAAATATCTACATTTCTATTACAACTTCAAAACATATACATTTCCATTGCAACTAGCTTATTACCTTGGGCACAATGTGAGTGGTGATTAGTGGATCATTAGTCCATATAGGTGACTTTTGGATTGGATGTATTAGTTTTGTATAGACTTCCCCCCTAGTTCAAATGCTATTGGCTAATGTAGGACCTTACCCCTCTTCTAAGTTACTATATGTATGTACATACATCCAAGTGGTATAAGTTCCTTCACATTCAAGTACTACTAGCTAATGTTGGATTCATATATTGATGAAAACTCTTGATTAAATGTCATTATTATGTGACCACTATACTCCAATTAGCCACCACCATGATTAAATGGTGTGTTTACCCTTTCATAAATGAATGGATTGTACTTTCAACTTATTCCATAACTATTGTATTCCTCGCATACACTTGTTTAGAAAATGAAATTTGCATACATTCTTTCTCCAAGTGTACTAATATATTCTAGCCTAGTTTCATTTCAAGTTATATTTTTAGTTTTTAAAAACCACCATCATGGAAATTTTATAAGGAATTATGATTGAGCTTATTATTACCTATATTTGATTTGTATATGAAGTTACATCACATTATTTATCTTCCTCTTATTAACTTTCCTTCTCTTCCTCTTTGTGTTTTCTAGTGAATCGTAAATATTCTATTCAACTTATTCATTGCCTTCAATATAAATTGGTATTCTTTCTAAATTATTTTTCAATTTCTCCATACTCGATTCTTCTTGAATATTTCCTCACACTTCATTAATGCATCTTGCCTTTTTTTCATCTACTTTATTATGTCCAAACCCAATGATCATCTTGTAAATTTATTTAGTATATTCCTTCAAAATTATCTTTTCATCTCAAATTTTATAAGTTTTTCAATCATTATTGTAGACACCTATAAATGGCTAATGTATTTTTATCTTTATCATTTTTTATATATTTTTTAATTATTTAAATTATCTTAATATTTTTAGCACATCTATATTAATTGAATAATTTTTAATTATTTAATTTATTCATCTCTTATCATTTTCCCTCCAACATTAATCAAAATCAAATTCAAATTTATCTTTGGTCCTCTATAAATAAATATTAAAAATTATTTAATTAGCTAACACCCCTCTTTTTAAACATTTTATTCTAAAATAATTAATATTTGTTTATTTCTCCAAGCTATCATTTGAATTCCCTCCCCCTTCAAATTCAAAAGTTGGGTCTTACAATATTTTGAATTTTCCTATCCATTGATCTTGAAAATCAATCTTCACCATTGATCAAATGCCAACTGAAGCATATAAATAAGAATCTTTAATTTCATTCAAACCCCCTAGCACTCTTACGATCTTAACACTCTTGTTATCAAGCATTCAAGCATTATCAAGCATAGGTATCTTTTATATTTGAGCATTTATCATTATCATTGCATCATATTATTATTTTTCTTTCATAGTTTGTTACTTTGAAGAGCCACCAACAATGGATCAAATCAAGATCTTAGTCATGATGACTTTGCTTGTTATCTAAACTCCATATTTTGAGCCAAGATCTTGAACTTCATTATGTGATTGTGAGAGTGTGAGTTTTGCATTATTGAATTCAGTGATCCACATTTTAATCATCCACATTTTGGCACACTTGATGGGACCCACATCCCTATTAAATATTTATTTTTTGACAATTTTCTTATCTTATCTTGCTTGTTTTTAGCTCTTTTATGCAAAAAAAATTTAGTTAACTTTTGTAGGTTGAAGGAAAAACCCAAAGAGTTCAAATATTTCATCATATCTTTCAAACAACTGCAAATTTCTCTACACAATTTTTACTAAAGGTTTTGGATGATCTCAAGATGCTCCAATAAAAAAATTAGGTTTAGATCATCAGTATTTGGTGAGTTAATAGCATTTTAGGGTTTTTCATAAATTTGATTTTTAGGTCCCAATCAGTGAATTTTTTAGAAAAAAAATAAAATGAAAATGATGAGTGTTCTAAATGATACTTTAAATGTTCATTTTGTGCTCACTAAAACTTTATTATACTGTTAATTAACAATGTTGGCGGTAGGTAGAATATACACTTTTATGTTTGCTTGTTTTGCTCTATATTTAACTAATTAGGGAATATATTAGAAATGACATTTTACATTGGATGTATCACTTTTCATGATGTTGATGATGGAATGACTATTCAAATTGAAATATGTGATGTCACATTAGCATCCTATTTCTGAGGATTTTGTTCAAGTGCTTAAAGGCTTACTTCATGATGTGGATTTGTTAAACTCTCTATTTAACAAACATGGAATCAATCGTGCTCTTGATCACTCGAGCTGGATACCGATTCATCATAACTTCAAATCAACTTCTCTAATAGGTTGGGAAACTTCTTGTTTCAACTAATTAGGTGGTGAAATTCTCTCTGATATTTTCAATTTTGTTTTAGTTTTAGTTTGCCACTTTGTATCTTGGCAGGTAGCGCCATGATTTTGAATTCAAATAAGGGATATTCCTATAAATATCCATCTTTAGGGATAGTCTAGGGGGAGATAATTTTTTTCTTAATATTGTAATGACTGTACTACGCGCTTTTGGTTCCATCACCCTATTTGGGCCAATTTGAATGCAAATAAAAAGTTAATTTGAATCTCGGTGTTAAAAGGTCCCACCAAAGGAAGAGCAGGGCCCGCTCTACCAAAGGAAGTGATCTTGTGTTGTGTTATTTTGATTCAGTTAAGTCTTGTTCATTTTGTATCAAGTGAAGAGATAATAATCTTTATTTTTGTTTAATCACTGTTAGTAACTGCATCTATTCATACTTTCTAGGTTAGTTCATAGTGGTTCTAAAATAGTTGTTATGCTTCACTGTAGATTAGAATTTATTCATTTACTCTAGATTTGAATGTTGTTCGTAGGAATTATATTTAGTAACTACTTTCAAATGCATGATGGTTTTGGTAGAAGTAATAATAATTACTGATGGGAAGATTAAACTGAAGCTTATTTGGAATTCATTCATGAAATTTAGTGTTACTATTTTATAGCTTAATATTAAAATAGACTTTCCTTTCAAGTAAAATATGAATAGAATTTGAATTCTGAAATTTAGATCAAGTGTGAGTTTAGTTGCATTTTAATTCTTCCATGAATCAATTACAATTAAGTTAGGTTGATTCTGAACTAAGTTACTAGAGTTATAATAAGCATTAGTTAAGGAATAAAGTTAGAATTAAATCCTTAGATATTAGTTAGAAATGAGTTGTTAAGTTCCACTTCTAAGAGCTCCTGAAAGCTCCTGAAGGAGTCTGACCAAAATTAAAAGTCACTGTTTATAGTGCAAAACCCCCAATTTGTGGAGACGTCCTTATCACATATAGCTCTAAGACACACCCGGTTCAATAATTGAAAGATAAAATGATGCAAGAAGTGACATCAGCAACCTTTCCCATCATTTTTTATGCCATTATCGGGGAAGTAAAAGATCTGGCTATTTAAGTTTGAAGGCTTAGTGTTGATAAGGAAGATAATTTATATTGTGGATGAGAGGAGCTAGAGATCCTCTAGGAAGGTTTCTTTCATGGAACATTGATTTTGATCAAGAACAACAAGTTCAGCAACATCAGATTGAAAATCAAGAAGTGAATCAGGAACATTATCAAGAAGAAGAAGAAATGGGTGACCAACCAGGAAATGATCTGCCACCAAATAATAGGACCTTTTCCTATCTTATTAATTTTAACAGATGGGATGATGAGCCTCCTATGAAAAACATTTCACCTTCTATTTTATTTACCTTTAGGAAAAAAACTTTTGAGGACCCTGACCAATTTCTCTTTGAGTTTAAGGTTTTATGCCAGACCTATGACTATACAGTTGATAACCAGAAGTTGAAATTATTTATTTCATGGTATTAGAATATATGTTATCAAAATGAAAACAATAAACACAAATAATAGAACTTTAAACTGAAGGAAAGCTAATTAATTTGAAAGAGTAACAAATGAAGCTTCTTCAGAGGCGTTCTATCTTTCTCTATCTCCAGAGATTTGTTCGAAGCTGCTGCTCTCAGATTGTGTAAGCTTGGCTTCTCCAAATGGCAATCTGCAGAATGAGTATGCAAAGTGATAAAGCTTCTCTATCCTATATGCTGGTGGAGGTGAGAATGCTGACGGATATGCACAGGGGCTGTGGATTATGCATAGGGGCTATAAATTGAAACTAAACTATGTGGATGATTGGCCATGATATGCTATGATATTATGCTATGCTATGAAATGAGAATGCTAAAAGGTTTATGCTATTTGCAATTTGGCTATAGTTTATCTGTTGAAAGCTTCTCTATGATTTCAAAGACCCGACAGTCCTTTTTATAGCTTTTTGCAGGCACAATCCTGGCTGGCAAGAATCAACGGCTGTGAGGTTGTCTGGTAAGTTTGAATGGTGAGAGATGGAGAGGTTGAGAAGAAGATGGAAGAGGTTGGAAGGTTGGAGAGAAGAATAGAAGCCTGTCTTCAACCCACGGGAAAAAGCTCGCACAGGAACAGAGGAATTTAATTTTTTGTTTTGGCAGTTTGTTTCACGGTTGTTGAAGATAATCCCCAAATTTATTAAATAAACAAATTTATTTAATTTCATTTATTGAGTTTGATTTTTGATTTTAGCACTATGGAAGATTTAATTAAATATTTTGGAATATTTAATTGTAATGTGACTTTAGAAGAATTAATTAAATATTTAGAAATATTTAATTGCGAATGGATATTAGAAAAATTACATTAAATATTTAGAATATTTAATGATGAATGAACATTTAGAAGAATATAATTAAAAGAGAGGAATATTTAATCTTTATTTGAATAAAATATCCAAGCCAAGATTAGATGATAATTAATATAAATAAATCATAATATTTATTTAATTAATTAAGAAATGAAAAAGATGATTAAATAAACTTATTTATTTAATCGAAATGAAATAATGAACAATATAAATAAATTATTTAAATTTATTTATACGCAGATGGAATTCAAAGATTTAATTAAATATTAAAAATATTTAATTAATTGCCAGACTATGTGATGTGACCATTTTAGGTGTATACATTTCTATTCCCTCAAGTGATGTGTTTTACGATTGCTTCAAAGAATTTTAAAATTTGCCCCTTGCATGTTGATAGGTATGCCCTCTAACAATGAG
>VDFB02327444.1:0-15259 GCA_007258455.2 Sequoia sempervirens
AAGGTTGATTGACATGTCTAAAAATGATCAAGAGTTTGATTTTGTGTTTTAAAGGTTTGTTGTTCGCTTTTGATTTTACAATTGAAGTTTGCTTTTTCCAATTGTTGTGATTGTTTCTGTTTGTTTTGCTAAAGGATGAAAGTGACGATCAATTTATTATGGATGATAGATTATTGCGGGTGCAAGCGAGATGAGATGGATGGATTTTTTTTCAAATATTTGGATGTTTTTGACATTTTGAAATGTTTTGAGGTTGTTTTTCATGTTTTTGAGATTTTGCAAATGTTTTCATTTTTTATTTTCTGATGTTTTGGGGTTTTCTAAGATTTTATGAATGTTTTGTGTTTTGTGTTTTTAGATATTTTTTTTTTGGATTTTTGATGTTTTTTTGGGATGTTTTGGATTTGATGTCGCCGGGGCTGATCAAATATTAAGCCTTACCCTCGTTTAAGCTCGAGCGACATGGATTCGAATCATGTTTTGATGTTTTTAATTTTGACTTGTTTTGGATTTTGATGTTTTGGATGTTTTGGATTTTGCATGAGGATTGATGATGAGGATATGGACATGTGTGATGATATCAGTGCTTTGTTTTGGAATTTTGTTGAAGACCAAGCTAAGGTTGACTGATCAAATCAATGGATTGATGATGATGATAACATTGTTGAGGATGCACAACAATGCAAGGATTGATTGATCAAGATTGATGATGATAACATTGTTGAGGATGCACAACAATGCAAGGCTAGTGTTAAGCAACACAATGATTGGGAATGATATTCCCAAGATGATGATAGATTGATTGGATTCGATTGATCAGGATTTTTAAAGCTTGATTTGTAATAAAAGATGTTTTGGATGATTTGATGTGATGTTGACATGAAAATTAGATGCGACTGACAGTGATTTCTCAGATTGATGTTCGTCAAAATATGTCATGGGCTAGTGATTCAGACTCTAGATCACAAATGCTTGACCAATTTGATTTCACATTTACCAATGTTCAGATCACCACATAATTTTGAGGATATAGATCAAGATTTATTCCTGAAGCAAGATATAATATCTGCCCCCAGTGTCTAGCAATGTACGAAATACGATGGATGGATCCTTGGATAAGTTTATGGATGGATGGATATGGTACGCACGCAAAGGATTTCAAGGATTATCTTTCGATAGGATAAGGTGTTTGGATAACGAATGCTCATCGGATAATGCTTCATGGCTCAAATAATGCTGCATAGGATAAGATTTAATGAAAACGGCCCATGTCAAGATGTTTACCATAAGCGAGCGTAAAGTGTGCCCCAAATTTTCATCAAGATCAAGATAACTCGGATGATGGATGCAGATGGATGAAAATGGATTGGATGAATGGATTTATTATGGATAATATGGATGGAATGTTGGATTTATTACAGATGGGATGAGATGCTTCCATCTGAACTGGCGCACGTAGATGCTCGATTCCACACATGATGCCTATTTACCAGGTTTTCGTCATGGTCTTGCCCAAAGTGCCGCCCATGCGATTTTCACTAGAGGATGATTTTTATCTTTACTGTTTTCAATCCTTTTTCTGATTTTTTTGGATTTTTTGCTTTTTAATTTTATTTTATTTTTGAAATATTTTAAACTCATGCTGAATCACAAGGTGTTGCCAATGTAGATGCCCCTATCATAATGTGCCATCGATATCCTACTTGAAGGAGTTGCTTTGCTAAGACACATGCACTTGAATGCAGCTTTTGGGATTCTTGATCTGCTTCGGCGATACTAGAGTTAACTTTGTCTTTGTGTGCACATCGCAATAGAGTGCCTTCAGAATCCTTATGGTGAAGGGTTGTTGCCAATACATGGTAAATGTGAGTTGGATATCATGCATGGAGGCATGGATGGAGTGTGTTTAGGGATAAGAGATGGATTGGTTGACAGTTTGGAACCTTTGACTTTACAAACTTGGGAAGATGAACAATGATGGGTGGATACAGAAGTGTGCGTGGAATTAGGACCAATTGCTTGATATACCTTGTACGTTGCTTGAAAATCTTGATTTTGCTTTTGTGGACGTCTTTGATGGATAATTTTCCCTTTTTTATTTTGCCCCATAGTTTCTTTGACTAATGGAGTTTGATAGGGATGATCTTTCTTTGTATTCTTTTGTATCCATTTGTATTTGTTTTGTCCTTCATGCTTCTTGGTTTCTCTTCGTTTGATAACATTCTTCGTACTTTGATTCAATTCTTTCTTTTGGCGTTGGTTCTAATTCATGGATGGGGTGATGGGTGGATGGAGATTCATGACATGGTTGGTTGTAGTATTGGCATTGGTTTCATCAAAAGGATTCTTCATGCTCCCTATGTTGATGTTTGCTTGAGATGAAGTTGCCCCCAGTATTGTGGAAGTAGTATCTTCACACTTTGATTCTGCTTGTTTCAAGAGTTCCTCCTTAGAGTGCATTCTCTGATAAATGACCACCGTAGGTGACGTTTCAATTTGCTGCTCCGCTAACTCTGGAATACCATGTTCTATCTGACCAACTTCCTTGAGTGGATAATGTTGGATGTCTTCATACATGATGTCTTTAGTCTAGATTCTGGATATATCTGATACTATTATTGACAACTCTTTTTGACCGTAGGAATTGATAATCTGCTCTTTTTGTGTAACAAAATCTTGTTCTAGATGCAGATCATCTATGTGTCCATCCAAAGAAAGCATCTCAAGGGTAGATGGAGGAGTATGGATATGATCATTTTGCATAGATAGGAGATTTTCCATTAGATTATTGTAGTATTTTGAAGATACAAATTCTTGATCTTGAATTATTTTGGAGTTGCTTTCGACATGCTTTGGATCAAGTTCTTGACATGGGTCCATTTCAAAGGATGGATTGCTTACAAAGGGTTTTTGGATGTCTTCATTAGACATGGTAAGTGGTTCAATATCCTCAAGTGTCAAGTTCAGGGTTTCTTTAGTATCTGTAAACATGAGGTCGAAGAGGGTCAACCTATCTTGGAAAGGACCATTGCTAGACCTTAGTGAAATATTTTGATCATGCTTTGGAATAATTTCTTGAGATATGTCCTCTAACTCATAAGGCGATGGAGAGACATTTTCAACATGATCATAGGTTGATGGATCGTGCATTATGTCAATAGGATCAAATAATCCTAACACTCCTTGAAATAAATCACTAAAGAGTGGCTCTTGATGTATGGTTATTTGATCATCTGATGGGGTAGAACCATCTTCAAGGTGCTCAGTGATGGATTGATCTTTCTCCTTGTTCTCAATAGTCGTGGTGGAGAGATTGCCAATGCTATCATTTCTTCCAATAATGATTATCTTTTGATCAAATAGGTCGTGGATGAGTTTCTTGAGTCGAACACAATCTGATGTTTTGTGTCCCCTTATTCTATGATAACCACAAAGGTGCTTCTCGTTATACCCTGGTGGTTTAACTAGGGGTTCTTGATAGTTCCCATAGACATGGAGCTTGATGATATTTTCTTGTACCAATTGTTGTAGGACTGATTCGATTGGTCTCCCAAGTGGTGTGTATTTTTGCTTGTTTCCTTGTGAGATTTGTACTTTAAATTGACCTTGTGGTGATTGATTTTGGAGGTGTGGTGATTGATCTTTGAGATGGGATGATTGATTTTTGAGACATGGTGATTGATCTTTGAGACATGGGGTTTGGATTTGTTGATGTGGTCGATCTTGATATCTAGCTTCTTGACATTGGAGATATTGTTGTTGATGTTGTTGTGGACACAACTCAATGCTTTGATGACATGGTTCAACCAATGGAAGAGTGTATTGACTTTGGAGTGAAGATATCTCTTGGCTCAATAATTCAATTAGTTTGGCATGTGAAGCAAGTTGTTCTAGCGAAATTTGATTTTGATTTTGACTCCCTTGATTTGGATTTTGTTCAAGCAAATTTGGAGTGTGTACTTGTGTTTTTTTTTGGACAATTTTTTTGATTTGGGATGACACTCAAATTTGGCATGATATGTTGAAATTGAAGATTGTTGATGTTGGGAATCACATTGCCTTGACTTGGAGTTGTTAACATCTTGTTTGGATTTTGAACAATATTCGTATGATTTGTAACCATATTTATCCCAAAGGTTGCCGGATTCATATTTTGAAAACTTGTACTTGGTACATTCTCATTTGGCATGTAGGGATTTGGTGAGGTGACGTTGTTCGTTTGAATGGCCATGCATTGGGTGTTTGGTTGATGGATTTGTAGGTTTGGACTTGGATTTAAATCTACCATTGGTAAATGTGTTCCAATCTTTGATTTGGGCATACTCACACTTGTTGTACCATTGATGTTTGTAGGAGACAACAATCCCATGTATGGATTGTATAGATGTGAGTGTTGATAATCAATCGGCATTGTAAGGCTTTGAAGATTCAATTGATTTGGATTACTCAAGATGTATGGATCAAGTTTGTATTCCATGTTTTCCTTGTGTTTTGACCTTGTTGTGAAAGTGACCTCTAAGGTTCTTAGGACTTAATGACGAGATGAAGGATGAAAGGGGGTGAATGATATGAGTGTCGAACGTTTAGGGACTTTGGATCAATGCTAGACTTAGGGCTTGATTTTTGATTGGTTTGATTTGGATGATGAACTTGTAAACCCTAAAATGTTGGATGTGATATTTAGGATAAACATTGTTCAAGAAAGTGGTAATTTAATTAAGTGTGTGAGGAAGGATTCATCCAGACACACTTAACTAAGAAATTGACTTTGATTTGGTTTTGAGGATGATTTACCCAAGTCTAGAATGATATTTTAAAAGCTCTAAAGTTGTTTGGATGGATGAAGATGACAAATGTTTGGATGGATGAAGTGTTTGATTCGATCCTAAGAGACTTAGAGAGACTTTGTTTACTAGGCCAAGGTATTGAAGAACATGCCTTTCTCTACGAGCAATCAAAAGACCAATATGACCAAAAGATATCAAGCACATGTGTGGGGTCCAATTTGTTATCTTTGCTTAATGATTACTTTTTACCACAAACACACTTCTTGATTAGGTTTCAAACTGAATGTCCAATGTCACAACTTCTTTTGGTCCCACAAAGTGCTATGTGGAAGTTCCAAGAAGTTAGGACAAGGGTTGCCTAATATTGACCTTTGTAAGAGCAAATTAAGATGTAAACCCAATTACTTAGAAACCTCTAAGGACATAATCCCAAGGGTAAGCAATAGTTGTCAAAGGTATTTGCTCTAAGTAAGGGGTTTGAAATTTTGATGATGATATTGAATGTTGGTTTTCCAATGTTTTCGATAAACACACTATGTTTTCAAACAAGCAATGTAACATCCTAGCTCAATTGGTACATTTTTCTTGGTGGGATTGCCTCATGCCCTTCATAGTAGAAGAGATGATTTTACATGCAACCAAGGATAAAATATAAAGGTATGTTAAGAATGAAGTCTTAACCTCTATATTTCAACCAAGATCGGACATGGCAAGTAACTTCTTGGAATCTAAGTTCCAATGCACCACTTCGATAAACTCACTGGATGGACTAGATGGCTTCTACAAACAAGGTTCTTAATGACACAACATCGGGGACATGGCACCTTGTGAGCATCCAGCAAGCCACTAAAGGCTTTAATCAATCCTACTAGGGGCTCTTATACGTTTTACGAGTACCCCATTCTAAACATTGTGCCTAAGGCTACATACCATGAGGACTTGACAGTCTTATCCATTATCTACCCGAATGAAAAAATTGGAAGTTGAATTTCCTTTTGATCGTCATTAGCCCCTCCCCCCTAAAACAAGCGAAGCAAGCACATCCGTAGTTCGATCGACCTCATTTAGAAACAAAGGGAGAACACACACGATATACCTAACTCACACTTCAAGTATTTTGTTCAATTTTAAACCCAAATCGAAGTGTGGAGGCAATATTTTATGCAACTTAATGTCATCAAAAAGACTTTTGATTCTCAAGATCGTTGTGAAGCGTGAGAGAAGTGCATACGCCTTTTTAGATGAGATTACTTTGAATAAGAGATTACGAAACACGAAAAACACATGTTTGTTTTAAGCCTCAAAGCAATGATTGAATTCATTTTAAGCACCAAAATAAATGTGACAATTTGTCTTGTTCAATTTTAACCCAAAAAGTCTATGAGTTTAAGGTTCAATTTTAGACCAACTTCAAAAGGATCAAAACAATGATTGATTTTAAACCCAAATCAAAAGTGAGTTGTCTTAAAATAGAAAACAAAATCAAGAAATGAATGCCTCGAGTTATTGCAATAAGCATTAAAAAATTCTTTTTTTTTTCAAGTTCAAGGCCCAAATTAAAAAGTCTCTCCAAAGATTGTTTCCTTCACTTCAAATTTGCAAGCTCCCTCTCCAAAAAAAATCTCTCCTCAATTTCCTATAAATAAAATAAAATAAACAATGTTGTGAGGATTAGAATATTAAATTCATTTTGATCACTAACTCCAAACAATAATATGATTTCGAGAACAAATGATTTGGATGATCATAAAAGGAGGATTTATAATTGAATAATGGTTTGAAAGAACAAATGATTTCCTTTATTATAATCCACATTTACTAAAGATATTGAGCCAAATGAATCAATCATGAAGCATAATTCTTTCAAAAGTATCATCCTAATCTCAAATTTTGACTATTTCAAAGTAATCAAAAGGATGTGATAAACTTTTGAAAGCCCATAAATTGTATCAATAATGGTATAATATGAGGAAATACTAAGTTGAAACATGTAAATAAGTCTACCCAAGTCATTAAATTAATTACTATAAGCAACAAACGATACATGGCACCACATGTTGCTTAAAGTAAACACCAATAAACTATGCGCGCCTCCATATCTTTAATTTGGATTCTCTAGTCTGGTGTGCAGCTGTAGAGAAAAAGTATTAGTATTTGATTTATTGTCAAGTTGATTCATTGAATTATTTATAAATGATATGACAGGAACCAATCTGGGAAATAAAGGATATGTGTTGTTGTCCATGCAACTTCTAATTAGCATTTAGTGATTTTGGATCCAGCGTGCCTCCTGTGTCAGTATCTCAGATGAAAAGTGTTGAATGCATCATCACCATAATTAAATGCTATCAACTAGGAGGAGACTTTAGTCAAACTCATGAAGAGCAACTTAGCATGTGGAACAAAGCAAAGTCAGCAAATACAATTCTGGGGATAGATCACTTCTCTGTTTCCCTCCAGAAATCATGCCCTCCAATATATCATCACATCATAGAAACCGGTGGTCCTCTCCAGCTGGTCGGAAAAGGTTTAGAGGAGTACTGCTCAGCTCCTTTAATGCAGCAACTGTATGTTTGAATATTTCTCTGAATATCTAAGTATAGTAATTAAATGACAAGTCATTCAGAGACAAACAAAAAGCACCACTGCTACAGGACAGGAAAAATCATCGCTCAGTTCATCTTTTATTGGTCATTGATGATTGCGCCTGTTGCACGAAACTTTTCACCCTTCTGAAAATATTTTGGTGTAGCCAGTGGAGATCTTTACCTGCACTGGTAGTCACTTCTCTGCGCGCAACTCTTGTTGACGGACAAAGTTTTTACAAAATTCTTCTATGCTTCTATCTTTCGTGGACTGACAGTCTAATGTAGCGCGTGAACCGTTTGACAGAATGGTGTGGAAGCATAGACAAGGCGCATTCAATGAGTAAATAAGGCGTGCAAACATAGATGAACCATGCCATTCACTGGTGCATGCTTATGCAGTCAAAGAGTCAAGCACGCTTGAATTGACATGGCAGATGAAGTCATAAATGTAGGGCGCTTTGATCAAAGGACAACACAAGAGGAGAGGCGTGTAACACTAGACTCTTTTGCATGATGAAAAAAAGATACCAAGAAACTGTCCATGATGTTCCTTCAGTGCAACAAATAAATCGTTTAATTGCTAGGAGCAAAGAGGAAGTGGAGTTGGATTGGCCAGGTGAGATGATGAGACACCATCAAATTCCAAAGTGGCTTCATGTGGGTTCTTTAGAAGTAAATGTTGTTGTTACATCTACCCTGGTTGACATGTATTAGAATGCGTGGGTGCTTGGACCAGGCACATGACTGTTTGAAACTTTTAAGCAAATGCAACTGGCGGTGTAAAGGCCCTTTGAAACTTTTAAGCAAATGCAACTGGCGGTGTAAAGCCATTTCTCTCAACCTTTGCTAGCATTCTCCCTGCGTGAATGTGGGAGCAGGAATGGGCACGCTAACTCAAAGATGTGTAGACACACAAGCAAGACGTGAGAACTATTTGACAAAGTGCCCCAGAGAAATGTGATCTCATGGAATACAATGTTTGCAATATACGCCTGAAATAGATTTATTGAAGAGGCTTTCATTTTTTCTTTATTGAAAATCTCAAGCAACTGCAATCAGCCTATGTAAAGCCAAGTTTTTAGAACCTTTACACAGCATTCTCCCTTAAAATCTCTATGCAATCTGTGTTAGAAGTGTCATTGTCAGACATTGCAGTTGCAACTGTGCTGGTTGACAAGTATGCAGAAAAATGTAGAAATCTAGATGAGGCGCATGAACCATTTGTCAAAATCTTTCAAAAGAAAAGGTCACCTCATGGAATGGCATGACTTATAGGGTACGTGGATGGGTAAAAAGAAAAGGTGTGGTAGGAAGTGATCAACTGTTTTAAGAAATCCAGAGAATAAAAGACAAAATGATGTAAACACAGGAGTATGCACAAATTCAAAAAGTATATAATCTAAACACAAGAATCCATTGTGATAGATAGAACAGATTTTATACTACCACAGTTGCAAGAATGCTCCCATCAATCATTTAATTCTGCCTGCCACATACAACACCACCTGACAAAAGATTTGAATAAATTAGTAGGAAGATAAGTTCGTATTAAATGATCAACAGGAACTTGCTCATTTGAACAACTTGAGCACAAATAATGAGAGGGATTTCCAGTGACTTGATCACCTTAAGATTAAAACAAAAAGTCCTGAAAACACCTATATGTTGATATTTATCAAATCTAAAAACTAATATGCTGCGATTTTATATTTCTTTTCCAACAACAAGAATGCAGCTTGAGAAAACATGTTCAGAAAACTACTTTAGAGTAAATATTTTCAAATGAGACCAATACCCCCTTCCCTCTAGCGCCATTTTGTGAGCACCTCTCAATCTGCACAAAGTTAAAACTCCATTCTATGGATTAGTTCATGCAAACTCACTAGTTACTCCTATGAAATAATGCATCATGCCTTCATAAACAAGATAACAATACAAACTAATTGAGAGCATAAAAACAAGATGCATATCTATCCCATAGTGGATTGGTGCTTCTTTGATGTGGAAAGAAGCCCTTTCCCAATCCTTGATCAAGCTAAGCCAAATGATGAAATTACTATGAATGTGATATGAAGATGGTGTGGACAAGATTAGCTCCCTATTGAAGAGATTAACCTTGTATCAGATTGTGGAGGATTTGCTTGAGGATGAAGCCTCTATTTAAAGATTTTCAAATGCTAAGTGTTGAAGAGGGACCAATGTGGGACTAAGAAACAGGCCAATAGGAAGAGGCCACTTGTCATCATATGATTGGTTGATGTATGTGCAAGATTTGGGAAGAGTGCCCATGAGAGGGAGAATTTGAATTCAAATTTGGCAATAAATTTAGAGAGAGGGACAAGAAAAAGAGCAATAAATGCCATGTTGGAGGGACAAATCAACTTGTCATGATTTTCAAATTTGAGGGCCATGTTGAGTGAAAATGAGAGTTTTAATAAATCAATAAATTGATTTATTTGTGCAAATGGCTAAATCTAGAGAATGCAAGTGGTGAGGATTAGCATTTAATCAGGATTAATTAGCTAGGATGATGATTAGGATGTTTTGACCTTTTTGAGATAAATATTTGATTTATTTAAATCAGAAAGGATGAAAATGCATTATGATGGATGTTTGATTTATTTGATTAAAAAGGTTGATGATAATGTTTATTTGATTTTAAATAAATGACCTTAGGAGATTAATGAGATTACCTGATGAATGGATGAAGGTGAACCTAATTAACTGAATGAGTGGATGCACATGAAGCCTGATTTACTTGATGAATGTATAATGCTAATTTTGTATGTCTACAACTTCAATATTCAAAAAACATATCATACTTAGGTTGGTCAAATGACACTTTGTTTTTAAAAAATGATAGCAGTGCTTCATTGAAATTTTCAATTTTCACCAAATAAATTTATCTTTTTAAAAAAAAAAATAGTAGATTAGAAACTATATTCAATTTTCTACAAAATTTAGTCTTACATATTTTTCAAATTGTGTTAATAACCCATTCAAATTTTCATGTGCAATTGCTTAAGTCTATTTTTTAGCATTTCATTACCACCTAGAGGTATAGTTTGGTCAATCATTATCCTAAACTAACCCTTCTCATTGATGCCACTTTGTATCATTAAAATTCTAAGATCCTTATCTATCAAAATCACACTCACCCTAACACTTCTTTTATGGTTGGCATGGTTTTATACTTTATACAAGAATCACATCATCTTCATTGGAAAACAACCAAATGCATATTGTATTATATATAAGAAACTCATCAACATGGGATTCACTATGCAATAACTATAAGACCAAACTAGGTTGGATATACAAATTATAATTGGGTTGAAAATATTGATAATCATAAATCAACATCTAATTATAACATTCATCTTGGTTCAAACCCCATTTGTTGGCAAAGAAACATGCAGTGCATGTCATTACTCTTTCTTCTATTGAGGTTGAGTATCAAGGGGTTGTTAATGCCATCATTGAGGATAAATTTAGCTTCAAAATTGTTAGAGTAATCATGCATTAGCTAATGATTAATTAATCTTTAATTGATTATTAGTCTAATTTATTCTCATGCACTTAAGCCAAACTTAGGAGTGTTTTAATACTTTATTAGTTGAGCTAATATTTGATCATTATGTCTCATCTCATGTGATGTTGACACTTGTCATGATCTGATCCCTTTCTCATTTAGGGATTTTCTCTCATAAGCACTCAACCCTCATTTGTAAATATCGCTCGGATATTATCTAGAGCTTGCATATCTTCTTGAAAGTCTCTTCTATAGCTTTTTCTTGTTGAAGAATATTGCACATATTGTTTGTAGATCTCTTGTGTGGAAGGTGTATTTGTTTTTTATTTGATCTTGTGGCTCATGTTTTTGTGCTTGTTTCACAATTCTAACATGGTATCAGAGCGTGGATTCAGTGAACCCCTTCTCGATTTATGATATTTTCTTTCTTCAACGAGGGTTACAAGCTTTAGATCTAAATCCCCTTTGCTCTTTTTTGCAAATTTTGGAGGTGGGAAAAATTTTGGTGCATTTTGACATGAAAATAACCTCATCATTGGATTCAAAGCTGTCAAGAAAGTCAAATTTGGCTTTTGTTTTGCTTGATTTTGATTTTTGACGCCAAATCTATAAGGTTTTGAAGCAGTTGCTCTTTTTTTGGATCCAAAGGGTAGTTGTATTTTTGGTGCATTTTGAGCCAAAACGGGCGTTACCATCATGCTCAAAAGGCCCAAAAACCTTAAGTTCGCCTATCAAATCATCAAAATTGGTGTCGAGAGCTTCTAAGGTAAAAAAATTTGTACAAGGCTTGTACGGCCCCTATACGGATTCCTGCACAGCCTCTATAAGGATTCTTGCACGTTGTTTGAGAAAAATAAAAATCACAAATATTGAAGGTCAACTTTCTTTGGTTTTAAATTTCTATTTTTTAAAATTTGCAAAAAAAATCAAGAAATCCTATATTAAATGCAAGTTTGAAAAAAAAAAAAAGTTGGGGCAATTTTTTTTTTAAGTTGGGGCACAGATTTTTGTGAGTACAATAGTACACTGCCACCAACAAAAATTGTACATGCCTGCTGGTGGCAGTTGTATAGCCGACCGGCGACGGTTTCAAGCCCTCGGCAGCTTACCTGAAACTAGTGACTTTTGCTAGCATTCCTTGGTTTTTCTAGCGGCAACCTTCTCTAGCGGCTCAACAAATATTCCAACCAAACTTTAGCATATTTCGTTTATTTTTTTCTGCACATAGGGCCGGGTTTTTTTTCCATCACAAGAGAATATTTTGGGAATATTTTGTTGACATCATGCTAATGTCAATGATACAGATGCTGCCAAGGCCCCAAGTTCCCTTCTTTGGCCTCCAGGGAGTGATTTTTTTCTTTTGGCCATATCTGGGGCATACATTATCATTTTTTGGCAAATGAGATATCATCAGAAAGTTGATTACGTCAACTTTCCAGTGGTGTGCATCTCATCACTTTATTTTTCTTCTAGTGCATTCTATAGTCTATTGAAGTCAAAGGAGTTGTTTTCAGTCTGAAGCTCGTAACTTTTGACCAATTTCTTCATTTTTTGTAATTCCAACAGCGTTAGAACCGTCTTTCAAAGCTCTTCAGTTCCATCCATGCAATTTTTTAGGTTGTTCTCCAAGTATATTTTATTTACATTTTTGTGTTTTCGCACTCTGGTGAATTACTTGAACGTTTTAGCTCCTGGAAAAATTTTGTTTGCATGGGATGACTCATTTTTTGTTGTTCTATATGTATTTCCAATATTCTATCCTATTTGGACATTGTAGACATATTTTTCATGCACATTCTTATTTTGTAGACGCACTGACATAAAGTGTCATTCTAGTGTATAATTTTTTGGGGATTATGCACATCCTATTGTGCCTATTGTATTCACACTATGATATAAAGTGCCATGGGGGGGTTGATGTTTTCCTTTGGTTTTCCATCACACCTTTTTCAAGTGAGTGTCCCTTCCATGACAACAGTGAATCTTGTTTATTATTTCCTCATGCGTGTTTGCATTAGTTTGCATACCCTTTTATTTGCAAGTTGTTTCTCCTACATGTACTTCTTGGTTTCACACAGTTTTAGTGTTCCTATCATGGATGTCCCTTTTTCAACATTATGGGGGGGTTTCTACTGTTGGTGCTAATGCTTCCTTAGTTTCGCTAGTTGGAGTGATCTACATATCTAGTTCTTGTTCCTATGTACTTTGAGATGCAGCATACATCAATGGTTGGCTACTTGCATTTGAGGTGAGATGGATCATTTGCCATATGGACATTCTTACATTCCTGCTTCTGGAGGCAACCTTTCATTTTTTATTTGATCAAACACTTTTTGGTACGTGTGTCATTTGTATCTTCAAGTTACAGATGTTTTCCTTTGTTTTCCATTTGACTTGAGTAGTGTCATTGAGGACACTCATGTAAATTATTGTCTCTCTTGTGATCAGTGTTCTTTAGACTATTTGGTACCTATATTGTCGACTTGCATCTTGCATGTTGAGTAGTGTCATTGGGGCCACTCATGCAGATTCATGTACCACCTATATCTTTGAGTTCCATATGTTTGCCTTTGTTTTCCATCTTATTCGAGTAGTGTTGTTGTGGGTACTCATGTAATATAGTCTCCTTGATCTTGTAATTTGTATCTTCAATTTCTAGATGTTTTACCTTTGTTTATCATTTGATTCGAATAGTGCCATTGAGGGAACTCATGCAGATTCTTGTTATCTTGATCTTGATCATCATTTGTTTTAGAGGAGGTTCTTCATTTCAGCACCATACCAGTCTTCATTCAATAGCAGCCTACAACTTCTTAGTGCTTCTGTGATGTTCTACATGTTTCTCTTTTTTGGGACATTGTCTTGTTTGGAGGCTTCTTCAGTCCTTCACTTGGCTTTCATCTCTTTTTGGAGTGGGGTTTTTCCCATGAGGTTTTCTCTATTTCTTTGCATTATAGAGATCTTATGTTTGTACATGGGTACCTTATTTGGCCTTTTTTGTCGAGACCCATCATGCATTCTTATTTTAGGGATTTTAGCTACTCCCTAAGTTCATCTTAAGGGGGGTGTTAGAGTAATCATGCAATAGCTAATAATTAATTAATCTTTAATTGATTATTAGTCTAATTTATTCTCATGCATTTAAGCTAAACTTACGAGTGTTTTAATACTTTATTAGTTGAGCTAATATTAGATCATTATGTCTCATCTCATGTGATGTTGACACTTGTCATGATCCGATCCCTTTCTCATTTGGGGCTTTCCTCTTATAAGCACTCAACTCTCATTTGTAATTAATCTGGAGAATATCTTGAGCTTTCATATCTTCTTGAAAGTCTCTTGCTTATGTAGCTTTTTCTCAATGAAGAATATTGCATATATTGTTTGCAGATCTCTTGCATGTGTTGGAAAATGTGCCTCAAACTTACATGAAACTCCTGAAAGAGAAAAATTGGTGAGACCCTCAGAATGTCTTGTCGACAAGCAGTTGTGTTCTAAACTCTTGAAGAGGTCAGATCGGTGTGACTTTGGATCTGTCTTGCCAATGGAAGTCATCGGCAAGACATGGGCTATCGGAGTGAGATTCCTAACTTGTTCTGATTTTTCGATGGGTTGGCTCCTAGTGATCATCGGGGAGACTCTTGGCGACAGAAGACATCGGGGAGATATGAACCTTCAGAGTGACATTCCAGACTCATTCTGACAGTGCTAGTCTCGCCAATGGATTTGTTCATGTTGAATGTCGGGGAGACTCTTGCCGATGGACATACCAGAGTGACATGAACTGCCGATGCAACTTCCTGAACTCTTTTCGATGGTGTTGGTCTTTCCGATGGATCTGCATGTGATGAACATCAATGTGACTTTAGCCGATGATACTTGGTTAGGGTGACATGCAGGTTCTATAAGAGTCTTAGCGATAGAGCATGTATGGCTGATGAGTTTGCGTTCGATGTGACTCTTGCTGATAAGGACAGTTGGTTTCCTTGTGACATCGGGGAGACTTGAACTATCAGTCTGACTTCTCAGGATGTTTCGGCATTAGGAAAGTTTTTTTTGCACCTTATCTTTCCTTACAAGTGGTATTAGAGCCTGGCCAATTGTGTTATCCTTGTGGGTAGGTTGGGTTTTTTGTGTCAATTCTATTCAGTGGGATTCTTGTAGAAGTCTGGTAATTTGAATTACAGATTAAGATGACAAGCACATCAATAAAGATTGAAATTGAGAAATTCAATGGCAGCAATTTTGAGTTGTGGAAACTTAAAATGGAAGATTTGTTGATTGATCATGATCTTTGGATTGATGTGTCTGAAACAAAGCCTACAGTAATGAGGCAAGAGGATTGGGATCTT